>JAQQSU010012544.1:0-11889 GCA_028627135.1 Pseudochirops cupreus | reverse complement strand
ATGTGGGTGGACCTGCTTAGAGACAGAAAGAGGAGCAGTGTCTAGGTTCCTAAGACCATCGAAAATATGTGTTTTCCTATGGTCTTAGGTGACCCCTGTGACCCCTGTGAAAGGATCATTCAACCCCCAAAGGGGTGGCAACCCACAGGTTGAGAACCACTGCTGTAATGGTAATGGGTATTTGAATATCTTCCTTGCCCCTTGTTTTGGCAAACAAAATAGTAGTTAACACTTTATTTCAGCTATTTAACTATTTAGCACCTTGTTTAAGTTCATGATTTATCAAGTATTAAGACCCAGAACTTGTGAATCCCAGAGTGGGAGGAACTTGCTTATTCAACAGGAAGGGTTGGAGGAGGGAGGAACTAATGACAAGGATAAAAAACTGAGCACAAGCTGAGAGCAAGCCAGGACTTCTGGGAGCTAGCAGCTTGGAGGCTAAGGAGCTACACATTGAGAGTAGAATCGAGAACTGAGAACTGAGAAAAACTGAGAAAGGACAAGAAAGGAGAACTGGGAGGAAGCATGGCCATGGTGCCAGTACTTTATTTGTCTGTTTCGATCTTAATTGATCAGAATTGTCTGCTAATACAGGACATTGCTGTTGTTACGGAGGCCCTGGGACCTTACTGCTAGTTCAGAAGCCCTGAAAGAGGATTTTCTTGTTGTGTGTTTACAGAAATTCTGGAGGAGGGTCTTAGTGATGTTTTAAGAGGTCCTGGGACTATACTGATGATTTCTGTTTATTTCTCAGACCTTGTTGTTGGGTCTATGTTGATTTCACAGGCAGAAAGTGAATTGATGAAGATGCCAGCAATATGTATAAATATTATTGTGGCTCTGTTAAGCTTTGTCTTCCCAGAAACAGGTATTTGAGGTGAACTGGACACTGTGAACTTCCACATGGAATGGGAACTGGACAAGGAACTGGATGGAGAACTGAACAAGGAGCTACACAAGGAACTGGGAGCTGCCTGTGTTTGAACCCAGGTGACAGCTGTGAAGATTCCTACAGGAGCTGGGACCATGGAAGAGGAACCATGGAAGCTGAGAGCCTGAGTTGAGTAAAGATGAAAAGATCTCCTCTTGGGTACTTGATGCTGACTGAGAAGATCACAATTTACAGTGGCCTAGGGGTGGAGAATTTTGACTTTTACATTTAGATGATTGAGTTAAGGACTTCTCTAATTGAGAAGAAAGAAGACTTTTTGATTGAAGAGATTAAGACATTATGACCTAGAGGTGGAGAACTTTGACCTTTATACTTTGTGCTCATTAAGGAGGCAAGCCTCCTTAAGGATGATTGAATTAAGGACTTACTAAATGATTGAGTTGCTAAATGAATGTACTTGGTTCAAAACTATATGGCCACTTTGGTGAAAACTATGTAACCATTTTAGTGATAAGTTGTTATGTCATAACATTGTGAACACTGTACTTTGATTTCTGTGAATGTTTTGTCTTAGTTTGTTACTGAATAAATAAAAAGTTCATTATATTGTGTAATCAGAATCTTGAAGCTGTTCATGGCAGTAGTTGTCAGAAAAGGTGCTCATGCTTGGATTTACAATTCTAGAGGGTCCTCTGTCTTATCATCTGTTATGTCATTTTTTCTTCATTTTGGAATACTTAATCATAGATATCTGAACTAATTTATAACATCTGGAGACCATATTTCTTTATTCTGTTACTGTAGTACTTGTTGTTGATTTATCTTTATTTTTTTTTTAATTTTCAAGGTCTCTGAAATTACTTCTTCCTCAAATTGTTGGTACTTTTAGTCCCCACACCTCCAACCTTATTTTACTTTTCATTCACTTCTGACTCCATCCCCTCTGGGATTTCATTGAGGGCTAAACTTCATAGCAGCATGACTTCCTCTCACACTGGGAACTTCACAGTTTACCAACCTTGTTCTCTGCCCCAGCTGATTTTTGGGTGGTCATAACTAGCCTCATGGGATAATATGCTCTTCCCTCAGGCTTGGTGAAGTTTTGCACAGCTCCTCATGGGCATTGGTCCAATCTTGGTAACCTGTATACTTTCTCTTTTCTTTACTTCTCTGACCCTGAATCACAGTTCAGAATCTGCTGGAACCAACAGTTCAAAACCTCATATTCCCAGCATTGGAAAAGGCTGAGTTCTCTGTCATCATCATTACCACATCTGTGTTTCAGTCCCCAGTAGGCTTTTGCTCCTGATTATAGTATCAGGAAGCACCCTAGCATACCCAGGGTGGCTGCTAGCACAGTGTTCTGTGAATGTTTTGCCTTAATCTATCACTGAATAAATGGAGTTTCCTATGCTGGTAATCCGAACATTGGAAGTTGCCTTTGCATGGCATTACAATTATCTATAACCAAAGAAGCTTTTGAGACCTGAAGAAACTTCTAGAAGAAGAAGGAACACTCTTCAGCTCCCACATAACCACCTCAAATACCCATAAAATATGACTCTAAATAAATTTTAGTGCTCCAGAACTCATAAAATTACAGAAAAACACAACTCGTGCTGAAGGCACCTGGGCAGGTGGGACCAGAAGGGCTCATCACAGCCTGCTGGGAGCCAAAACCAGCCTGGCTTGAAATGATAGCTTGACCCTGGAGTGGTCAGGACAAGCTGCAGCTGGAGCCGTCAGGAGAGTGGATCAGCAGCAGCTGTGGCAATTGCCAGAATTATCAAGCCATAAGAAATAAGGATTAAGTAAAAGGTTAATGCAACTTGGGCAAATTGAGGGACAGGGTCAAGCCCAACTGCCTCCAGGGCAAGGAAGCAGCAGTAGCAGTGGCCCTGCAGCCACTTCCACATGGCTAAATCAGAAGCTCACAGCCTGCAGATTGCAGGGGCCCCAAGCTATCATTCAGAAGCTAAGTGCTCTTTCCTTAAGCTGCTTGGATCAGGATCATGGTCTTGGGTGGTGGTCCTTGGGTGCATTTTCAGTGAGCCAAAGCTGGTGGGGGCTGCAGCAGCCTCCTAATAGCTCCAGCAGCTGTGAGAACCTCAGCAATTTGGGACAGAACACTCCCCTCTGGAAACAGAGTTCAACAGAGCCAAAAAGTCAAGAAATTGACAGGCAACATGAGCAAGCAAATGAAGCAAAGTAAGAACAAAGTAAGCAATCCAACTTTAGATTCCTTTTTTGGGAACAAAAAAGATCAAAGCATGAAAAGGGAGGAAGACAACACAGTCAGAACTCCCACACCAAAATCTTCTAAGAAAAATGTAGACTGCTTACAAGCCACAGAGCAGCTTAAGAACGATTTTGAAAACGAAATAAGAGAGGTGGAGGAAAAAGTGGGAAGAGAAATGAGAATGATGCAGGAAAATCATGAAAAGAGAGTCAACAACCTGACTGAAGAAAATAACACTTTAAAAAATAGATTAACTCAAATGACAAAAGAGGCCCAAAAAGCCAATGAGGAGAAGAATGTCTTAAAAAGTCAAATTTGCCAGATCAAAAACAATCTCAAAAGCTTTCTGAAGAGTCCAATTACTTCAGAATTAGAGTGGAGCAAATGGAAGCAAATGACCTTATGAGAAATCAAGATAGTATTAAACAGATCCAAACAAATGAAAAAATAGAAGGCAATGTGAAATAGCTCCTTGAAAAAAACCACTGACCTGGAAAATAGATCCAGGAGAAACAATTTTAAAATTATTGGACTACCTGAAAGCCATGATCAAAAAAAAAAAAACATCCAGAAAGCATCCTTCAAGAAATTCTCAAGGAAAATTGCCCTGATATTTTAGAACCAGAGGGCAAAATATAACTTGAAAGAATTCACCAATCACGTCTTGAAAAAGATCCCCAAAGGAAAACTCCTAGGAATATAATAGCGAGATTCTGGAGTCCCCAGATTAAGGAGAAAATATTACAAGCTGCCAAGAAGAAACAAGTTGAATGCTGTGGAAACACAATTAGGATAATCCAAGATCTAGCAGCTTCTACATTAAGGCATCAGTTTCCAGAGATCAAGGGAGCTAGGATTAAAACCAAGAATCTACCCAGCAAAATTAAGGATAATGTTCCAGGGGAAAATTTGGTCATTCAATGAGGTGGAGGACTTCAAACCATTCTTGCTGGAAAAACCAGAACTGAAAAGAAAATTAACACTTAAATACAAGAAGCATGAGAAGGTAAATATGGAAAAGATAGGAACTTATCAAAGTTGAACTATTTACATGCCAACATTGAAAAAAGATAATTGTAACTTATGAATTTTCTCAGTATGAGGATAGGTGAAGGGAATACAAGTGTGTGTATATATATATATATATACTTACACATATGTCTATATAGGAGGGTATACATATGTGTATGAATACATATCTGAGTATGTGTATATATGTGTACATAGAGGGCACAGGATCAATTGAATAGGAAGGTATGATACTTTAAAAGGTGAAAATCTGAGGTGGGAGAGGAATGAGAGAAGGCAGGGAGAGACAGAATGGGGTTAATCATCTCATATAGAAGAGGCAAGGGATAACTGTCACAATAGAGGGGAAGAAAAGGAAGGCAAAAGGGAAAGGGTCAACCTTACTCTCATTGAAGGTGGCTCAGAGAAGGAATACCATACACTCTAAATTGGGTATCTTGCCCTACAGGAGAGTAGGGGGGATGGGGGTGAGAGAGGGTATGATGGAAGGGAAGGCAGGGTGGCGGGGAGGGTTGCTGAAAGCACACACTTCTGTAAAGGGACAGGGACAGGGTAGAGAATAGAATAAGGGAGGGCAGCAGGATAAGAAAGAGGGACATATAATCAGTCTCTCACAATATGTCCATTTTGGAGATGTTCTGCCTATACATGTACAGCCTATATTGAATTGCTTCTCTATCCAGTGGGGGTGGGTGACAAGGGAGGAAGGGAAGGAATCTAGAATTTAAAGTTCTATAATCAAATGTTAAAAATATGTGTATGTATGTATGTGTATATATATATATATATATATATATATATATATATATATATACACACACATATATAATTATTATTAACTACATGCAACTGGGAATTAAGATATACAGTCATGGGGAAGGAGATCCATCTTGCCCTACTGGAAAGTCAGAGGGGTGATGGGGGATGGCATAGGAGAGAATAGATTGGGGGAGGGGTTATACAGTGTAATGACTGTTTTGGGGTGGTGAGTGGGGGAAAGATGGGACAAAGTTTGTAGCTCAAAATCTTGTGGAAATGAATGATGTAAGCAAGAAAATAAATTAATTAACTTTTTAAAAAAATAACTTCGAAATCCTGAAACCAGGGTCTCTTTTACACTGACAAGAAGAAGGAGCAAATAAGGTGCAAGCACATGGTTTGATGGAAGCCTTTGCCCTATTCTTGAGTCTATTAGTGCTATTTCACAACTTCCATGGGAGTTGAGGGAAGCAAGCTGAGTGAGCTCAGGGTTATTGGGTGTCTCTTTCTGGGCTTTGTTAACCTTATTTTGAATTCCAGGCATCAAGGATCATGAAAACAAGGTGAAGGTGCTGTATCTTTGGCACATAATTTCTGCTTTGGAGAGATTTACGAGATCACAGGGATCAAATTTCTAATCAGGTTCATCTTGTTGCTCATGTTACCCACTGATTGATCTAATCAATAGAAAATTTAAATAGTTTAAACACAAAAACAGGAAGAGGAGGGAGGCCAAGGGAATAAAGTAAATTAGAAACAAGATAAACAGTAACTAAAAAATATATGCCATGATATTCCCAATGGTGATTGCTAAAAAATGTTCAGTAATTGATAAAGTCAACTCTCTTGCCTACTTTTCATTTATGTTTGTAATATTTATTTTGTGGAAACCACTTAAATATGCAATCCATTTGACTTGACTTTTCAACCTAGTCCAAGGCAGTACAGTAAGGAAAATTTGATAAAATATTCCATAAGTTTGCATTTCAGTAAAAAATTTTACTCCTGCCTATCTCTTCAAGATATATCACATACTTCCCTTCTTGCATGACCATCTTTATGCTCTAAGTTGCCTTTGTCACCTACACTATTTACAAAAAGTCCTAACAAGCCTTCTCTCTCCACTTCTCTTCCTCCAATATTTTCATCGTAATGCCAACAGATTATTTTTTCTTGTGCCCAACACATCATTGACTCTTTTTTATCAGCTATATAAGCCTGACCTAGGATGCAAGATCTTGCACCATCTGGTGCTTCTCCTCCTTCAAAGGGTTATGCTATTATCTTTCTTCTTTCTGTGTTATGTTAAGTTATAACCAAAATGAATTTTTACCAACCTTTCTCCAAATTACAGATTTTCCTCATGTTATTCTATATTTCTAAAAGTGAAAAAAAAAATATTTTCCTTCCAAGATACCTACATTCAGAGAAAGATTTAGAAAGAACAGAGTTTAAATGGTGACTGAAACAACCTACATGCTATTGCTCTTTTCCATGTTTGGTTTTGTTTCCTTTTTCCCATTGCTCACTCCATTGGGTACAACCCTTCTATTCAACCAGACTAATGTTCAACGTGAAAGTATTTGCAGATTCTATACTTGTCTGCATGCTGCCATGGATGGCGGGTGGGGAGAGGGGAAGGGAGAAAATTTAAAACTCAAGGGACTCTGGAACTGAATCTTGTAAACAAAAATTAAATAAACAAATCAATTTAAAAAAATATTTTCCTTCCCCTTTGCCTGTTGAAATCGACCTTATTCCTCCCATTTGTATTTTTTTCTATGGTTTTTTTCTTAATGCCCTGGCAGATGACTCTCCTTCTATTTCCTGACCTAACAAGACACTTAACAAATTTTTGTATGAGAGCCATTTATTTCCTTCTCTTCTTCTCTTGCTCTTTGCCCAGTGATTCTTTAATTGTAACTTGCCAAAATGGTTGAGTCTCCACATCATTAATATCTAATCCAGTATGTATACAACAGAACTCTTATTTCCTTCAAAATCCATCCTTTCTACAAATGTTCCTATTTCTATTGAAATCGTTAGTTGCTTTATTTTGAGGTATCTATTTTCCAAATCTGAGACTCATCCAAGTTAAGTCAAATCTACAAGCATTTATTAAGGATCTGCTCTCTTCTAGGCATTATGTTACATGCTACAGTTATTTATTATGTTTGGAAATCTTACTAATCATTTTACTCTTTAAATATTACAAGAGAGTGGTTGAACCTAGGATATCACCTTGGCCTCAGTAACACTCTAGGAAGGACAGAGATGATTACAACAAATTTTGAGTTCCTCCAGGTCTTAAATCCTTTGAAAATATTCATCTCTTGGGGATCCAAACATAGGTCTTATTTTTGGGTCTACCCAGGCTTTTGTTTTGGGATCCCTTCATGTGATGTATGTATGACACATATATAATGCCTTTGTCAGAAACTGTCTTTGTAACTTTCATGACTTTGGTCAAAATCCTATATAAACTTCCTACAAATATGAATGAACTATGTGTTTATATCCTTTGACCATTTATCAATTAGGGAAAGATTCATATTCTTATAAATTTGATTCAGTTCTCCATATATTTTAGAAGGGAGGACTTTATCAGGGAAACTTGCTAGAAAATATTTTTCACAGTTATGATAACTGTGTATTTCTCTCCATCCTATTTTCCCTCCCCCCCCCCACCATTATACTATTATATCTCTCCATTCACCCTGTCTTCAAAACTATTTTGCTTCTGACTACTGCCTTGCCCAATCTGTTGGACATTTTATTCCTCCCACCGTCAACCTCCCAAATCCCCTTCTCATCCAACTTTCCTGAAGGGAAAAATACATTCCTATACCCAAATGATTATATATGTTATTCCTCCTTGAACCAATCCCAGTGACAGTAAGGTTCAAATGCTGACACTCAAACTTCCCCATCTTCTTCTCCACCATGAAAGCTCTTTCATGGCTCTTTTATGTAAGATATTTTGCCACTCCCTTCATGCTTCTCCCAGTATATTTTTCTTTCTCTGCTCTTAAATTTTTTTAGTATTCCATAATACTCACCACATACCCATTACCTTTGTCTATATACATACATGATAAAGTTCTTAAGACTTACATGTATTATCTTCTGTAACGATACTGGGATTTGAAGATCTTCCATGCCCCTTGAGCTTGCTGACATAGCAGGAAGGGGTGGAGCAAGAGAACGCCTGAACCAAGCTAGTCTCTGTGCGGTGCTGACTGGAAGTGGTGTCAGAGGCAGTGGCTGTGGTTGTGAACTCCTTTTGCTTTGAGCAGGGCAAAATCTCTGCCAAGGACTCCTGCTGAGAACTGCCTGGGGCAGGAACTGCCAGGGGCTGGGACCAAGCTGCCTGGAGGCTGAGCAGCTGCGTGCATGAGGAGAGGAGGATCTTTGCCTAAGGTAGCCTGTCCTGTTTGAAGGTTTGAGGATGTGGGTGTTTACTACTTTGACCACATGTGCCAACTTCATCACTACTGGGTTGGCTTTGACTTTCTGGTTTGGGGACTCAGTCTTCTGGTATTTAAATGAATGCACTATCTATATTTCTTATGTAGAGAGCCTGTTCCATTTTGTGATTAATAACTATATCAGCATATTTATAGTTACTGTAGGCATTGTGAATACTGCATTGCTGATACATCTTCCTGTGTAGGAATGTAAGAAGTTTATCTTTATTGAATCCCTTATACTTTCTCTTTTCTGTTTATCTTTATACATTTCTCTTGAGTCTTGTATTTC
The DNA here is from genome assembly GCA_028627135.1 of Pseudochirops cupreus. NCBI lineage: Eukaryota > Metazoa > Chordata > Mammalia > Diprotodontia > Pseudocheiridae > Pseudochirops > Pseudochirops cupreus. Next base: position 3,211 of record JAQQSU010012544.1, on the reverse strand, counting down.
AAAATCAAATTTTCTGTTCATCTCTAGTCTTTTCATCAGGAATAGATGAAAGTTCTATATTTTATTAAGTACCTTCTTTGTTTTTCCTCTTGAAAGACTATAGATGATTCTTGCCTGTTATGTCAGCTCTTTTGCCCTTTAGCATATCATATTCTAGGTCCTCTGAACCTTTATTGTAAAAGCTATTAAATCTTGTATTATCCTGATCTTCCCAGATGCTTACAATATTTTCTCCTTCACCTGGGAGCTCTAGAATCTGGCTATAATATTCCAAGGAGTTTTTACTTTGAGATCTCTTTCAGGAAGTTGTCAGTAGATTAGTTTGAGTTTGTTTTATTATGTCTTGATGTCTCATGGAGTCATTAGCATGAATTTGCCCAATTTCATATTTTTAAAATATTTTCTTCAACAAGCTTTGGTACCACCTTTTCCATTTTACCAATTTTATTTTTAAAGAAGTTATCTTCTTCAGTTAATTTTTGTATACCTTTTTACATGGGGTAAATTCTGCTTTTTTAAAAGTTCTTCTATTCACTGGATTTTTGTACCTCTTTTACCATTTGGTCTATTCTGTTTTATAAGGAATTATTTTCTTCAGCATTTTTTATGCCTCCTTTACAAGTTGTTGACTCTTTTTTCTTGATTTAATTTCATCACTCTCATTTATTTTCCTATTTTCCTCTATCTCTCTTGTTTCATCTTTTAAATTCTTTTTGGGCCTGACAGCAATTTGTGCTTTTCTTGAGGTTTTGGATGCAGCAGTTTTGACATTGCTGTCTGCTTCTGAATTTGTAGTTTGATCTTTCACCTTTGATCCCCTTCCCATTAGTAACTTCCTCTTATCAGGTTATTTTGTTGTTGTTGTTGCTGCTTATTTATATTTCCAGCCTATTTCTTGAAATTGAACGTAATGTTAAAATTGCACTCTGCTCCCAAGCCATAGGGAGCAAGGTCTGAAGCCTCAAGTATTTTTTTGTGTGTGTGTGCAGTTGTTCCCTAAGCTAGTTCTGGGAGTATGCAAGTTTCCAGTTCTTCTAATGTGGTGTGAACTGAGAAGATATGTTGTTATTGCTTTCCTGGTATGTGCTCTGGTACTTACTCAGTAAGGGCTCCTCCTCTTTTACAGCTGTAAGCACTACTGCTCTTCTTGATCCTGAAACTCTGATACTTTTTTTTTTTGGCTGCTTTGTGACTGAGTACAAGTATTCTTCTCTGTGCTGGAACTGTGACCCAAAACTGCTTATGAACAATAGTGTGGACAAAGAGTGCCAGATTCTGTACACACTGTCATTGAAAGGTATCCTATAATATTTTTCTGACAGTTGTAAAATCATCCTATCATCTCTCATTTCAGAGTTCCTAAAGCTGCTGCTATTACTGTCATAACTGCTTCTAAGGCCCATTGCAGCTGTTTCATTGAGGTCTACTCTAGGCTATCCCTGGCATTGGTGTCCCAGAGCTCTCCTGCCAATCTCTTAAATCATCATTTGCCAGAAATATATTTCACCCTGACATTTTGTTGGATCTTCCACACTTGAATTCAATTTGATATGTTATTTTGGTGTTAATTGGAGGGAAAATTTAGAGAGTTTGATTGGATTGCTGCCTCTACTTTAGCAAATTGACTGTAATCCTAAAGGGGGTTTTAAGGAGATTTAACATTTCCTTAAAGTTGGGGGGCCAAGATGATGGAGTAAGCAGTTGGTCACTCTCACCCTCCCTTATTTACCTGGAAAATCTCAGAAAATATTGCTCCAGGAAAAATCCTGGGACACTGGAGAAAGTAGAAAGATTGGGTGCAGCAGTCTTTTAGCTCAGGAGACTTGGGAGTATTGCTGGGAAAGTTTCCTTTCACTGCAGAGGAAGGGGAGCAGTACAAGACAGGAGGCATCCTGGAAAGACAACAGCAAGCCCCACTTTAGTAAATGTAGGAAGTGGGAGAGGAAAAGGGAGGAAAAGGGCAGGAGAGGGACAGAAAGGAAGGAAGAAGTAGTGGAGGAAAAGGGAAAGAAAAGGGAAGGGGCTGATAGAAGAGAGTGTAGACTTAGGGAGGTGGTGATCAAAAGCAACATTATAGTGAGGAGGGAAAGGGAGAAAGGAGAAAGAAAAATAGAAATGGGGGGAGGAATAGAATGGAGAGGAAGACATAGATAATAATCATAACTGGGAATGTGAATGGATAGACTCTCCCAAAAAAGAGAAGTAGATAGCAGAGTAGATTAAAAACTACAATCCTACAATACATTCTTTACAAGAAACACATTTGAAACAGAGAAATACACACAGAGTGAAGGTAAAAGATTGGAGTTGAATATATTATGCTTCCAGCTGAAGTAAAAAAAAAAAAAAGCCAGGGTACCAATAGTGATCTCAGACAAAATAAAGGTAAAAATAGAGGTAATTAAAAGGGATAAGGAAGGAAAATGCATCTTGCTAAAAGGTACCATAGACAATGAAATAATATCAATACTAACCATATAAGTACAAGTGGTATAAAATCCAAATTCTTAGAACAGAAGTTATGGGAGTTACAGGAAGAAATAGAGAGCTAAAGTATACTACTGGGGGACCTCAAGTTTCCTCTCTCATAACTAGACAAATCAAAGCAGAAAATAAACAAGAAAGAAATTAAGAAGGTGGATAGAATTTTAGAAAACTTAGATATGGAAGACCTCTGGATAAAAATGAATGGGGATAAAAAAGAATATATGTTTTTCTCAGTGGTACATGGTACCTACACAAAAATTGACCATATACTAGAATATTAAATCCTCACCATTCAATGCAAGAGAGGCAGAAATACTAAATGTATCCTTTTCAGTTCATGATGCAATAAAAATTACATATTAAAAGGGGGCATGGAAAGATAGACTAAAATTATTTGGAAACTAAATAATCTATTTCTAAAGTATTGGTGGCTCAAACAATAAATCATAGAAATAATAACTTCATCCAAAAGAATGAAAATAATAAGGCAACATACCAAAATTGTAATTCTCTATCTGCTTACATGAGTGAAATAGAGAAAGATGAGATCAATGAATTGGGCATGAAACTAAAAAAGCTGGGAAAAAAATATTCCAAATTGTATACCAAATTAGAAATTCTGAACACCAAAGGAAATATTAATAAATTAAACCAAAAAAACCACCCTATTAAAGTAATATTTAAAACTAAGAGGTGATTTTATTTAAAAAAAAATAAAAAAAAT
>JAQQSU010012543.1:0-11889 GCA_028627135.1 Pseudochirops cupreus | reverse complement strand
AAAGGTGACTTTTTAAGGCATTCTTCTCCTCATTGGCTTTTTGGGCCTCTTTTGTCATTTGAGTTAATCTATTTTTTAGGGTGTTGATTTCTTCAGTCGTACTGCTGACTCTCTTTTCATGATTTTCCTGCAACGTTCTTATTTCTCTTCCCAATTTTTCTTCCACTTCCCTTATTTGGTTTTGAAAATCCTTCTTCAGCTCATCTCTAGCTTTGAGGCATTCTTCATGTTTATTGGAGGCCCCTGGTGGGGGTGCTCTGGCTGCGCTCTCCTCCTCCCTCTCTTTGCCATGATCCTTCTTTTCACCGAAGAGGGAATCTAGGGTTTGGGTGCTGTTCCTACTTTGCTTCTTATGCTTATTCTTACTCATGGTTGGTCAGTTCGTTATTTTTTTTTTAATCTCTATGGGGCTCTTCTTCCAGAAGGGAAAGCTTTGTCCCAAATCACTGGGTCCTCCCGGCTGCTGTAGCTCTCACGAAGGTGCTGGGTCCCTTCCTACTTACTTCCGGCTCACTGCATAATGAAGACTCCAGAACCGAAAGCCCAAGACCGCGATCCGGATCCAGGCTGCTCAATGAGAGAGCACTTGGCCTCTGAACAATTGCTTAGTCCCCCTGCTGTCTGCAGGCCATGGGCACAGAAGCTGCAACGCACAGGTGGGTGCAAAACCTCTGCCTTTCACTTTCCCACCTTGGAGGCATTTCAGCCAGACGCTTTTCTCGCCCAATTTCCCAAGTCCCACTGACCTAGTTCTGAACACTGCTCGCAGCTGCTGCTAATCGGCTCACCAGAGGGGCTCCTCTGCTCCTTCTGTCCAGCTGCCCCTGGGGCACAGCCACGGCTTCAGGCCAGGCTGGTTTCGGTTCGCAGTGCTGATATGGTTCCTTGTAGCCAAGCTGACTTTAGTGGAAGGTATATTTGTGTGTGTTTTGGAGTTCTAGGATTAGTTTAGAGTCATATTTTATGGGTATTTTTGGTTGGCTATGTGAAAGCTGTGATATGTTGCTATTGCTATGCTGCTATCTTGGCTCCACCCCAATAAGGTACTTATCAAAGATGAACTATTTACATGACAACATGGAAAAGTGATAATTGTAGCTGATAAATCTTTTCTCTGTTATGAGGATAGGGCAAGGGAATAGAAATGTGTATATATATATATATATACATATATATATACATATATATATATTTACATGCGCATAAATTTATATAAGAGTGTTTACATATGCAAACAAGCACATATCTGAGTATATGTATAAATGAATCCATGGAGGGTATAAGATCAATTGAATAGGAAGGGATAATATTCCAAAGAGTGAAATTCTGAGGTGAGAGAGGATTAGATTGAGAGGAGACAGGGAGAGTCAGAATGGGGTTGAGCATCTCATGGAAGAGGCAAGAGATAATTGTTACAATAGAGGGGGGAGAACAGGAAGGCAAAAGGGAAAGCGTCAACCTTACTCTCATGGAATTTGGCTTAGGGAAGGAATGGCATAAACTCTCAACTGGGCATCTTGCCACATAGAAGAGTAGGTGGAAGGGGGTTGAGAGGTAGGATGATGGAGGGGAGTGCAAGGTGGGGAGGAGGGCTGATGAATGTTCACATTTCTATAGAGGGACAGGGACAGGGTGGAGAGTGGTTGGGGGGGGCAGGATAGGAAGAAGGGACATGTATTCAGACTCTCACAGTATGCTCACTAGGGAGAGGTTCTGCGTAATTTCACATATTCAGCCTGTATTTGATTGCTTGTTCTTCCAGTGGGGTGGGTGACAAGGGAGGAAGAGAAAGAATCTAGAATCTAAAGTTCTATAATCAAATGTTAAATATATATATATATATACATATATATGTATATTCAATTATTATTATTATTATTATTAACTACTTCCAACTGGAACTTGAGATACACAGGCACTGTGGTTGGGAGGTCCATCCTGTCCTATTGAAAAGTCAGAGGGGTGAGGAGGGAAGACATAGGACAGAATAGACTGGGGGACAGAGGATACACTGGGATGGCTGTTTTGGGGTGGTGGGTAGGGGAAAGATGGGGAGAAAATATGTAACTCAAAATCTCGTGGAAATGAATGATGCAAACTAAAATAAAATTTAAAAAAAAGATTGAGTAGAGAACAGAAAGGACCTATTTGGAAATGAAGAAATGACTGAAGTTTCAGGTCATTATGGTTATTCAGTTCATTAGCTTATAACTACAGCTTCTTAGAGCCACAGGTAAGAGTTCAGTATAATAGGTGGGCATAAAAGGTGGAAAAGCATCCCTGAAAAGGGCTCAGCAGCCATCACAGCAGAGGTACTAGTCTTCCCTGAACGCACCTTACACCCTCTAACCTACACTAACCAATATGGCTCCATCAGCACTAAACAGTTCAAGATGCATCATAGATCTTTGGAGTGTTACTATCGCCTTAAAACTGAATTCCATCTGCCTTCCTGCTGAGAATACTGCCTCTCTCTAAGTTTTGCTTGTAATTTACTTTTGATGGAATCAAATGTTGCCTTCTTAGAGATGTATGAACTATCCTCCTGCTAAACACTGTGGAGTTCCCCTTTTTCATTTAGCAATTTCTGAATTTTCCCATCATTTTTCATCAAACCAGTCATGGCATTTGTGAATATTCTGACCCAGAAGAGCAAATGCAGTGATATACACCAAATCTCTGAAAGTTGTCTACTCCTTTTCTGCTCCGCTGTTGCCAACTGTGTTTGTTCAGCTTTCCCTCCAGGTTAGCAAGAAACTTTTCTTGCTCAGAGAAGAGCTCTAATTTGTTGACATTAACTCTTCTGGTAGTCATTTTGCCTTGGGGGCACCACTTTTGTTGAATGTGAATATTTAGCTTGGAAAGGATAAGTCTATGATCAGTCCAGCACTCTGTACCACACGTCATCTTTGTCACTCTTACATCCTATATGTCTCTTTTCCTTACATTTACACATATAGTCTATTAAATGCCAATGTTTGCTGTGAGGGTACATTCATGAAGTTTTGTTGCATTTAGGTGTAATGGTAATGTAAACAGGAAGATTTTTCACATTCATTAATATGGGAGTGAGTCACATGGAAGCCTGAGTCATATGGAAGCCTGAGTCACATGAGTCTATAGGGGCAGGAGCTTGCCAAATGGATGGAGCAGGAAGGGTAGAGCAGAACCTAAAGGAATTTGATCAGAGTAGTTAGAGCTGAGAGAGAGAGAAGAAGCAGGCAGCAAGTTATGAGTGTTTATTTGTGAGAAGGCCCTAGTAGGTGGAAGGCTTGGGTATGGCAGTACCCTCTGTGTTGTTATTGTGTATAGATTTCTTTGTTTTTGTGATGGATTTGGATTTCTGGTGTTAGGATTCAGCTTTCTGATGTTTAATAAATGTTTTGGTTTTGTCTTCCATGTGGAGAGTCTGTTATATTTTGGATTCAGAATTATGCCAGCATATTCATAGCTGCTGTAGGCACTGTAAATATCACATTGGCACTACATTAGGTTAACAAAAGACAGTGTTGGTGATGAGAAGGTCATGACATGCACAAGTCTTCAGTAGTAAGTGACCTTTGCTGTTGTTGTTTCCAATTCCATTCCTCCTTAGGACTTCCTGCCAACTCTGGTAGTCTGAGCCTACTGTAGCATCAAAGTCATCTGGAAGTATAAGCTTATCTTCTTTTGGTATATTGATGATAAGAGTCTCCAGGTCTTCATAAAATTTTTCTTTGACCTCATCAAGGGAGCATAGGCACTGATGATGATAGCATGACCTTTTCTTACAAGTGGCAATAGCATTGTCATTAGATTGTCATTCACTCTTTTTGACAGGCATACAAGCTTGTTGACTTCTTGACCATTAGTTTTGAGGTCTTATGGAAAATTATGTCAAAATTTGGTTGCCCAGAGAAGTTCTTCTGCATGGTACATCAATTTCATGATGGCATGCTTGCCCATGTTCAAGGTAATAGACAATGCTCTCATGACTTCCCAGTTACCAGCAAAGGGAAACAAAGCTGTTTGCTTGCTCCTATGCTTTTTAACGTGGTGTTTTCTGCCATGTTTTCAAATGTTTTCAATGAAGATGAACATAGCATCAAGGTCAGCTACTGCATTGATGGCAAATTCTTCAACTTGAAAAGGCTCCAAGTCAAGAACAAGTGAAGGGAGTGTTGGTGAATGATTTTCTGTTTGTGGATGGTTGTACTCAATGCAGCCTCTGAAGCTGAGATAAAATAACGTGTGGATCAATTCTCCTCTGCTGTTTATACTAATTTTGGCTAACAGTTAACAGCAAGAAAACACAGATGCTGCATCAACCACCACCTCACCATGCATACATGGAACCATCAGGTACAGCAAATGGAGAATTTTTGAAGGCTGTGGATAAGTTTGCTTGCCTTGGTAGTATACTTTCCAGGGATGTACAAATTGATAATGCATTACCAGAGCTAGCTTAGTGTTTGGGAGGCTTCAAAGGAAAGTACAGGACAGAAGAGGTATTAGATTGACTGACAAACTGAAGGTCTACAGAGTCATGGTGCTGACCTCATTGTTGTATGCCTGTGAAACCTGGACAGTCTACCAGTGCCATGCCAGGAAACTAAATTACTTCTATTTGAATTGTCTTAGGAATATTCCAAAGATCACCTGGCAGGATAAGGTACCAGACACTGAGGTCCTTTCTCAAACTAAACTGCCAAGTACCAAACTCTGCTTCAGAGACCATTATTCTGATGGGCTGGCCATGTTGTTGAAATGTGAAACATATGCTTGCCAAAACTGTTTTGTGTAAAACTCAAACAGGGCAAGTGTTCACAAGATGGCTGGGCTTGTTTGCATTGTCCAGAAAACTAACTTCAATTTAACAATTCTCTATCTTTTGCTAGAGACAGCTGCTTGTTATTGAAACAGCATAACATTATGTCAGCTTCCTTTCGAAGCACTTATGAGCTAAAAGACTGTGTCAATATTTTACCAGTTCTAGAGTCAAAGAGGAGCATATTTTTCCAGCAGGAGAGCAACGAAGACCAAAAGTATCTTCCTAGTTAACAGAAAAGTGATTTTTGAATAGTTCAGATGTTCATGAAGATGAGAATGCCAATGAAATCTTCACTCCACAATTGTGAGCTGTCTCAAGTACATGATTTTCCTTTACTTGTCTGTTTCCTCAATAGGTTTCTATACTTGTTGCTCACTCTACCTCATAGATACAAGATGACTCTAAGGGAGAGTGGGACTCAAATTCATATGTATTCTCTGGTGTACTCATAATCTTGTTTTTTCTTTAAATATTTTATGTCTGAGAATTCCTATGAAACACAATGAATGACTGACATATAAACGGGAATCACATAGTAGGGTTTATAAGCTAAAGGAGCAATTAAGTCCCTTACTATCCTTCCCAACACACACACACACACCAACATCATACCTAAGAAGAGTTTGAGTTGGAACTATATGATGGTTGTACTTCTCTGAGAACTCAGACCTGTCCACATGAGTTGAGGTTAAGGTGAGTAAATCACCCTGGAGAGAGTGGTAGCTCATGCCCTGGGCTAGAGGCTATATGGTTAGGAAGCTGAAACCAAGAGCACCACCCAAGGATTGCACACATATGCAATAAATTCATGCACATAAATACACAAGCATGAATATTGCATGCATAATGCATATATACACATATACACATACTTATGTATATACGTATGTGTGTTAATAAGTTTTCATTTTAAGAGTTTACCCTATAGAGGAAGTGTGTCTTACTTTGATATACCCTAGTTTTGATGAATGATATTTTGTCTGTTTTTTTTTTAACTAAAAATGACTGATCTGAGTATTGAATAGACTGAACTAACCAATATCAGGGAGTAACTAGAAACAGGGGAAAATGGAGTCAATTATATCAGTTTCCTCCCCACAACACACCTGAGCTCCCAAACCTAAGGATACTGGTGTCTTATGCGGGTTGTTATAATTTTCAAAGCAATAAGATGATGTAGCACTTCAGCAATGGAAGTGGGAGCCAAATGTATTAGCTGGCAGGACCTTCTTTAACCCATCAGTGCCATCCAGAGAACATTTTCCTTCCGTAATTCAGCATACCCTGTTCCAGTGACTCTAATTTCAGTTTTTTATGAAATGAAACCAACTATAGGTGGCCTAATTAAGGGGAGAAAAGATTTGAATAATAAAAGAGTAGAATTTAGATGTGCTTTGTTATTGTTGCTCTAGGCATTTTAAATAAGCCAATTTTCAAAAAAGGCTCTAATAACATTAAAATAAAGTCAGCTAAGAACTTGTGACTATGAACTAATAGTTGCAGGCCAAATATTGCACCAAGGCAAAAACATACATAAGATTATTTTAAAATGAATTATATACAGTCTAGGTGTTTTTGTTTATTTTTGTTTATAAGACTTTTGTGTTTTTTTAAATTTTTCAGAGACAGAAAGAATTGAACAATTATTTAATATGTTACATAGATATGAAACTATTAAAGGGTACAAATATTTAGCTTAAGATGAGAATATTTAAAAATAGTCCTCATGTTTACTGATGCTATACATATTTACTTGGTCTTGTTTATTTTGTGTGTGACCAGATTTAAAATAATTCATGTCTGATTTGAATTCTTGTTTTGCATTCTGATGAGCAGCTTCAAATTTTCCTAATTTGTTTATACTTCAGCCCTCTGAATCAACATAATATTATATTACTGCAGTCATACCACTTTCCATTCCTTGGGAAAGTATTTAATAAACTTGGCCGTGCTAATGCAACTTATAAGATTCAAATTTCCCCTTCACCTTCTTAGTTATTCCTTATGTGTTGCCTATAAGGGAAACTTTCCAGAACACTCATTTAGAATTTCAATTTATATGCAAAAGAACTTAAGTTACTCAACCTCCAATTAATTTAGAATGGATGAAGCTTCTCTTATTATATATAGCTCTTATATTGTCAGTGTGGGTAGTAAAAAAGAGGGCTGTAATTAAAGACACAAGAGCTGGGTTTGAGTGTGACCTGTGTAACTTATTAACTGTGTTACCTTGGGCAAGTCACTTCAGGTCTCTGCCCTTAAAGAAATTCATCTATAGAAGCCAATTAAGACCATTTGTGAAAATTAACTTTAACACTTATTAAGCACCTACTACTTACCAGCCACTGTGCTAGGTGTTAAGGAAACAAAGAAAAAAGATGGAGAAACCTCACTACTCAAGAAGCTTCTATTGTGAGTGTATATTTAAATTAATATTGTACAAGGTAAATTGAAGGCGAGAGGCTACCTAATTTATTCAAGGTAGAATTGAAAAGGGAATAGTCATGGGGAAGAGCTTGAGCAATGCACAGAGGATAGAAATGGAACGGAATGAACTTCCTCTTCTCCTTATACCTCATTGATTTCCTGATTTCTTTTAAATCTTGACTCAGGTTTCACCATCCTCTCTGACTGCATCAATTTCTTCAACTGTAGAAGGGGGAATTATAATAGTGCCTACCTCCCAGGGCTGTTGTGAGAATCCAATGAGATTTTTTTAAAGCATTTAGCACAGTGCCTGACACACAGTAGTTCAATAAATACTCATCCCCCTCCTTTCTCCCCCAAGGACACCCTCCCTCCTAACTTCTGCCTTGAAGAATCTTTGACTTTGTTTAGAGCACTTCCTACAGGAGGTCTTTCCTGATGCCCATTGTTGCTCAAATTTTCTTCTTGAAGCCATTTTTAAGGTATATGTGGTTTAATTGAAATTAAGAACTCTTAATAGTGGTACTACATCTTACACAATGTTGACCAGCACTACAACATAACCTCTCACACAGTTGCCTCTTGTAGCCAGTATGTGACAGAGGCAAGGCTTGAACCAAGTCTTCCTGATTCTAAGGTCAGCTAAAGTACTACATTGCCTCCATTACTTATTTTGTATGGACATTGATGACCATGATTGTTCCCCCATTTGTAATTAAAATACCTCAGGTCACTGAGCACTCCACTACCCACCAACTCCCAAACACCCAGAACTAGACTCAAAGCCATCAAGAGCTAGGAACCCTGTCTTATTCATTTTTGTATGATCCATAAGTACCTTCCATGTGGAAAGTGCTAAAAAAAAATATTTGAATTGAGATTGATTCACCAACAAACATCACTTCCACAAAATCTGTTATGTTCTTGAAGAATTAAAACAAGAATTTGTCACTACTCTGATATTTGGAAGATGGGTCAGGGAAAAATCCCCACCCCCACACTGGCCCCTGAGTTCTCACTTACATACACTGCAATAACACACTGTGTACCTGACATTGTTTGTATGAGTTCCTGGCAACTGGGCAAATCTGCATATCAAAAAATTCATGGAACACATGAAAAATATGAGAAGGAACACAGGTCCTAGGAAGAGGTCTGGCCTCCATGAAGTAAATTAAAGATTTTCAACTTGTTCTTTCATCCAACTTGCACAATTGCTACTTGAGACAGGCAGTCCTCATTTTCACGTGATCCAGGTGGCATATATCTCCTTGCTGGTAGCTAGTGTGTGGGTGCACTCCTGGCATGCTTTAATTCTCCAAACAAACCAAAAAGCATAGATAACATTACTCTCAAGAGACTGAGGATAGGAGAAGGAAGGGAAATTAAAAAAAAAACTTTTCTGGATGTGCAAAAATATGATCAATACATATCCAAGATAGGAAATGCATCCTTCATACTCTCTACATTTGGCAAATGTAATAGGGAGGGTAGATACATTAGACAATTCAAAATCAGATCTGTCAGTGCATAAAGTCTTTACAGACTGGATTGCATGAAACATTTCAGGCCCTCTGCCTAGATATATTCACTTACTGACCTTCTCTTTTTTTGGAAGCAATCAATTACAACCAAAGTTTGTTATTATTGCTGTTTTTTCCTAGCCCAAGACTAGCTCACTCAAGAGTAGCTGACCATAGTGCTAGTTGAAGAGGTAACTACTTTTGTAATGAAAGTATGCTCATGGTATAGCTCAGTCTCTGCTTCATCAATTATTTTTAGTTCAAGGAGAATGAAGCTTTCCACTGAACAACTTCAGAAAACAAATTGCAGATGCAGAAGTAATCACTGAGATATCATATAGGCAGGACACGCAGTTACACATTTACTAAAATGGGCCCTCAGGTAAAACTCAGCCTGCAGTCAATGGCTGAGACACATGATTATGTGAGTCAAATGCAGTACAGGTGGTTTTGAAAAAACGTTTTTTTTTTAAAGAGTAACATGAAAAAAGTCTCTCTCAGGGTCTCAACTAAGAGTTTTGGATTAACAGAGTTCCATAAATATTTATTATGTAATGAAAATATAAGCCATTAGAGAAAATGAATTTCTGCTTAGTTCTTTGAGTATTCCAAACCTTCCTTCCCCCAAAAAAATACTTCATTGTGGTCACAGTCCTAATCTTGAAAGAAACTTAGTACAATACGTTTGCAAAACTTTTAATCTGTTTGTGTGCATAATTTCTGAATTTCAGATATAAGTATTGACAGAAATTCTGCAATCTAAGGGCTTCATTGTTTCATTTGGAAAGACGGAGATCTGCTTTGAAAGGTGTATGCAAATGCTTCTGGATAATAAGAGAAAGCTTGTCTTTCTTAAAATCTGTCCTATAAGTACTAAAATCTTTTATTATATATGATGTATGAGGTTAGTTAGATCAAGAACTCTCTTTATAAAGACATCTTTTTTGACTGTTCTCAAGATTTGACAAATCATCCTGAAATCTTCAAAAACTCAGACCACATCTTTTTTAAGTACTGAATTCTCCCTGAAATGATTTTTTAAATGATGGAAGCAGCTCTACAAGACATGTGATCTGCCTCTGTACTAGAATAATAGCTCCTGGGAATGGGTCCAGATTACCTGAAATCATCATTGTTTATTCTTTGCAGAAGTTCTTTTCTTTGGAGTCTACATTCTAGTTCTAGTCTCCATAGCCTCTTTTATTCTATTCATTTTTTAGTCTCAGAACTTTATTGCTTATGCATGGGTGATGAATTTCTTAGATAAGGATATATACCTGTACATATAAACAATTCGTACACTAATAAAATACAACAATAAATATTTAAATTTTTTAAAGCTCACAAAGCACTTTATCAGTAAATATCATTTGAGTTTCACAGACCAGTGTGATTTGTATCACTGTTCCTATTTTATAGATGAGGAAACTGAGGCATAGGAAAGTTAATTGACTTGGGCAGGGTCACACAACTCCTAAATCAACCTGGTTTTTCTGACTTCAGGTTGAGAACAGGATCCACTTCAACCTACCTCTTTATACACAAAAATGCCGAAGAGCAATGTTAAGGATCCCTGTGAAACTCCAGATAGCCATCATGTTTCCAAAAACTCCTAAAGGAAGAACCAGAACCATTTTACTAAATGGTTTAATAGGTCTGATAGATTTATGGTTGAAATAATTTCTCTAAAGAAGTAAAATTTCTTTAAATGGAAAAGGCCACAATCACAGATTCCCACTCTGTGGAACATGAACACTCATCTCCCCTCTCTCAAGCACATACGTACTCGTGAACTCATTTTTTTAAAAAGATGCCTAATACCTTGAATATGCAGAGCAGAAATAATGACCAAAAGTCCTGGAATTTATGAAACATTGTAAGTACAAGGGTACAAAAAGGGGGTTGGGGGTAGTTGAGGGGAACAGGCAGAGCAGAAGTAGTATGTAATCAGCACTGAGGATAATCTTTCCTTTTTGACACTGGGCATCACTTTCTCTATCATCTTGAGTGTAATACTGATGAAATTCTTCTCAATTTCTGATGCTAATGCAGCTGGTTTTCTATTGCTGTGCAAAGCACCAACACCTTGGCCTAACCCAGACCTCATATTCAAATATTTAAATAAGTAAGTCCCTCATCATGGCCCACTGGCTATTTGAATGATTTGTGTTCAGGAAGAAATAGCTCCTCACCACATCTCACTATGATGTATTTTTCTTTGGTATATGCACTGTACAGTCTTTATTTGTCTATTCATTCCTTATTTTTTATGTGTCAGAGGCATTAAATGCTCAATTCATTCTCTAAAGAAAAAGCATGATAGAGTTATAAAAGCACTTAACTGCACATCAAGAGACCTATACTCTAATCATGCACGTACTACTGCCTACTTGTGGAACTTTAGGTACTTCTTTGCCCGAAGCAGGTTTCTTTAAAATGATGAAGCTACATTAGATCATTCTAAGGTCCCTTCTAGATCTAATTTTATAAAATTCTATGATGAACAGAATTTCAATCAAAAGAATATGATAAGGGTTTAAAATTATTGGCTGTCCCATCTGGTCTCTAACAAAATGAGCTTGCTAGAAGGAATTTTCAGGTGTCTGTTATAACATTTGTCTCTTAGCTATACCATGTCTTATTTTTTTAAACCTCAAGAATGGGTTAGAATTTAGAATTCTGGGAACTACAGGGGTTGAAGAAATTTTACAATTATCTACTACTCACTCCAATCTGAAACACAAATACCTTCTACTACACCCCTGACAAGTTATCTTTCTGGATACCACCTTCTTCTTCTCTACTAGAAATTTGTCTTTGTAACACTCAGAGGACTCCTTCTCCTATATGGGATATAGAAAATCTACTCCAATTTCAAAATCCTCTATGGATTAGCATCCGAAACAATATCTCAGAAACATCTCTTGACGCTCTCTCTCCTCAATGAGTGTATTTATTTTTACCAAACATCTAGATGCCATATCAGTTCAAAAGAAAAGGCATTTAATAAAGTACAAATCAGATGACAGAAAATCTGCCCTTACCCTGCCTCTGTCATGGACACAAGTGGCATACTCTCCTAAATGCACCAAAGTCAGGGAGTAGGCCAGACATGAAGAAGACATGTGT
>JAQQSU010012542.1:0-11889 GCA_028627135.1 Pseudochirops cupreus | reverse complement strand
GCTCCACGTGACCACATTCAGCCTATTAGGGAACAGAGTATACTTTCAAATATCCAAGGGTCCTCAGGGTCACGTAGCCACTTTAGCAAAGGGCCTAGGGGCAGGGAAGATCTTCAGATTCCCATAACAAAGGGGGAAGTAACACCCTCATGCTGGAGAAACTGTTTTATGATGTTTGTTCTTGAGATAAATCTTTATAGTATCTCTCAATTCATAAAATCTAATTTATGCCAACTAATGAAATTTATAGTGGGATTCTAATCAATAATGTTCATGTTATTCAGGAAATAAGTGGAAATCATTCCTAATGGTAAAACACACCAAGATGTGAGCTTAGACTAATGACATTAGACACCCCATCACTCCTCAAGTGTACCCTTAGAACCCTGAGGGGGGAGAGATGTAGCTGGTCCCCTCTGGGGACCCAATTTGCCAATGCACATATGGGTTGGGAAACTAAGTCCAAAGTCTCGCTACATGTAATATAGATAGCCACCTAATACATAATAGCTGATCTGAATGGATTTTTATTTAGAGAGACAAAACATAGGATCTGGTCCATCTAATCTATGGAGGAGACAGTGATTTCTAATTTTGTGAAGAACAATAATGGGATCATGGCTGCACTTTTGTAGCTTAGCAGGAGAAGGGCAGCTAGAATACAAGGTAACAGTAATTAGATGGCCACTCCTTTGCTCTCCTATCTCTAAGACGGATGCTGCATCAGAATTATATATTTTTACTACACATTAGATATTTGTAATCTAGGGGTATGATGGTCTTTTAAGGGTTCAGAATAAAAGTCACTTTCTCAAGTTACTCCCAAGGGGAGGGTGATAATTATCTTACTCTTGGCCAGTTTAGATCCTTCCCACATAAAAGTTAATCCTAGATAGCTAGCAAACACATTCATTTAAGCAAATAGTAATCGACAGTGAAGAAGTCCTACAGGTTTGAGCAGACAATAGAATACAGAAGAGTTCATAGGTTTTTAGACTTGGAATCAAGATGAAATCTCAGCTTGATCAAGGAGAGAACATTGTCATCAAAGACATTTGCTCTTAACAGATTTTAGAGTTAGCACATGTTGGGAGTCAAGGAGCGCATTGGTGGGCTGGCTTTATCTACATTCCTAAAACTCTGGGGATTCCTATTATCCATTCAAAGATTCCTTCTCTCTCAAACCCCCTTTCTTTCAAAACTCTCTGTGTTGCCATACACGATGTCACAGGCTCTCAGAGGTCTTTCAACCAGTCAGGAGTCACTTCATTCTCTTCATACACAGAGGGCATATGTAACATCATAGAGCTGTACTTTTAGTAAGTGTCCAAAGTGCCTGTTACAGGAATGGGGTTACATGTATAAGAACAGGAACCAACCCCAAGAGACAAATGCTCAAAGGATATGAATAAGCCGTTCATAAAAGAAATATTAACAATCATATGAAAAATGCTCCAAATCAGCAATAAGAGAAATGCAAATTAAAATCAAAAATGACAAAAAGGAAAAAAAAAAACCAGATAATTGTTAGAAGAGCTATGGGATGCTAGGAACATGAATACACTGTTGTTGGAGCTGTGAAATAGTACAATTATTCTGGAAAGCAGTTTGGAATTATACTGTTCCCCTGCCCCGCCCCCCCTGCAAATCACTAAACTATGCATATCCCTTGACCCAGAATATCACTACTAGGTAAACCCAAAGAATACATACATACATACATACATACATACATACATATATACATACATACACATACATGTGTGTGTGTGTGTAGGACTTTCTAGACTCACATTCCCAGATACCTATTAGACATCTCATGCTGGATGTCTAATCAACATCTTAAAATCAACCTGTTCAAGACTGAACTCTTTATTTTTCTCAAGCCTTCCTCTCTTCCTGTCTTTTGTATTACTGTGGAAGTCAGTACCATCCTCCTAGTAATCCAAGCTTGCAACATAGGTATCATCCTCAGCTTCTCACTCTCTCTCACCCCCCTTATACAATCTATTGCCAAGGCCTGAAAATCTTACCTCCATAGAGTCTTTTGTATATACCCCTTTCTCCCCTCATACATGATCACTACCCTGATTCAGGGCTTCATCACCTTATTTCTAGACTGTTGCAACAGACTGCTGTTTGGTCTCTCTGCCTCGTTCCATACTCTAGGTCTCTCTTCCACCTTTGGTGCCTACCTTTTACCCAGCTCTCTCTACTGTAACTCCGAGAATCTGCAGCATGCACAGCAGCCTCACACTGGTAAAACCATCTTAGCAGATGGGCTAAACCAGGTTGGGGGTAACTCACCAGAATGTCTATCCCAACCAGGTGAAGACTTCCCCTACAGAATGGGCAGATGAGAACAACTTGTTCCAACAGCCACGAAGGCAGCTAAAGCAAGCACTGTGAGTGCTTAGAGCTTAGTAAGATATTGAAGATGCCAAAATCACCTAGGATATCCCCAGCTATGGCCAGTTGTCCTTACTTTTGTCTTGCCACTGGAATTTGATGACTATGGAAGAGAAGGTGAGCCTGCTGACTTTGTGCAACTCTGCCTCACTTAAACATAATTCATGCACAAGTCAAGACATCACCTGTGATGTCATTGGTCCTCTGAAAATGAAGGAATGAACAAGTCTATCTTCCACCTAGCTGTCAAAGTGATCTTCCTAAAATGCAGGTCTGATTATGTTACATGCCCCTCAATTCCCCACATCAATGAACTCCAGTGGCTCCCTGGTCCAAACAATTTTGAAAGATTTAACTCTGATCAACGTGACTCCAATCGTGACTCCAGAAGACCATCTCTCATCTTTTGGTGGAGAAGTGATAAACTAGGCACAGAATGAGAGCTACATTGTCAGACATGGCCAATACAATGCAAATTTCTTCTGCTCGACTCAAGTTAGTTATTAAAAGAGAGAGATTTTATTTCGAGGAGGGGAGAGGGAAATGGGGATGTTCATAGTGATACAAAATCAGGAAAAATGTCATCAACGAAACATTTAAAAAATATAAGAGAGCAGAAGATAGTTTAGAAGAAAGCACAGTCAAGAAGGATAATGTAGGGGATATGTTAAATGTAAACATATGTTTTTAAAACCTAGCTATATGGAATAGATTCATGATTGTGTATTAATTTTTACAGACTTCTTTAAAAGTTGGAATGTTTGTGTATGTTAATGACTTTTTAGTTAAAAGTTCAATTTATTTTTTAGCTTTACTTAATGATTTTTTTAAAAAAAGGTCATTTGTGGCAAGTCATACTACATATTCCCCATAGCCATAGATTGGAAACAATTCTAGAATAGTCACTTGCCCAGAGACCCCAGCTCAAATTTCTGGTTGTCTAAGGTCTAGAACAGTGCAGTTCTCAACCTGTGGATCACAACCCCTTTGGGGGTCAAACGACCCTTTCACAGGGGTCACCTAAGACCATCGGAAAACACATTTCCGATGGTCTTAGGAACTGAGACACTGCACCTCTATCCATCTCTAGGCGGGTCTGCCCACATGCAGATACACCCACATACAAGTATTAAAGGGTCACGGCATTAGGAAAGTTGAGAACCACTGGTCTAGAAGAAATGTGATTTGGGAGAGTGTGATTGTATTTGAAATAGTTTATGCCATTTGTCATTGGATGCCTTCTTGATATCACAATATGTCCTATTTAAGTAAGTTGCTCTTATAATTATGAAAAAAAAAGATGTGGATGGACTATGAGATGTACCATTGGGAGGATTATTCACTCTTAAATAACCTTCTAGAACATAAAATTGGTACTTCACAAAGATGTAAGAATTTATGAGATTCTAACCCCATACGATCAGAGAGAAGCAAAAGTCTGATATACACCAAAATATTTATAGCAGATGAATACCCTTTTTTTGTCAGCAAAGAATTGGATATTAAATGGGTACCCGTCAAATACAGTAAGGACTTTATACGGTCGTGTATAAATAGGATTAAATATTTTCTTGCATGAAGAAATAACAAATATAAGGAATTCAGAAAAACATGGGAACATTAGAATGTGCTAATTAAGAATAAAAAAGGACAAAATAAACATTTTAAAAAGAACAATATACATACTCACTACTCCAATGTAAAGAAAATAATTAAAGTCTAACTTTAAATAATTCACAAGCTAATAATTGTCCTAGATCACAGACAATAAAATATATTTCCCTCCTCTTGGAAGGGAGGTGGAGGACCACAAGAATAAAATGTTGCATATATTATCATGTGCTGTCACGATAATCAGGTGTTTTGGTTTAATTATTTTCATTGTTACAAGGTAAGATTCCATCTGGAATTGATGAGGAGAGGGTATTTCTAGAAACCACTGTGATGTAAGCATAAATATAATTTATTTTGGGGGGAAAGAGAAACTAAGTTCTTAAAATGATAATGTATATATACATATACATATACATATACATACATATATATATATATATATTTTTTTTTACCAATCTCATTTTTTTATTGGGGGCCCATTTAGCAAGTCATGCTCTTTGACAAAAAAACCAAAAAACCCACAAAAAGTCCATTTAGAAGCATCAGTGGTGGACAGTTGTTGATCCACATCTGTTGGAAGGTGGAGAGAGAGGCCAGAATGGAACCTTCAAAGCAGACCCCTGTGCTCAGCTGGGGCAGTGATCTTTATTTTCATTGTGCTAGGGGTTAGGGCTGTAATCTCTCTCTGCATCCTGTCAGCAATGCCTGGGTACACGGTGGTATCACCAGACAATACAGTACTGGCATACAAATCCTTACAGGCATCAACATGACACTTCATGATTGAGTTAAGGGTAGCTCTGTGGATTCCATACCTAAGAAGAATGGCTGGAAGAGAGCAAAGTATAATATTTCTAAGAAAAATTTTTCGATCCCTTTCTTTAAGTACAAAGAAGAACATTAATGGAAAAATTTTAATAACTACCAGATCCTTAAGTCATTTCCAGTAGCTCAAACTCAAGTGGCAGTGGGAAACAAGGAATATTCTGACTCCCCTCCAGAACCAGTGAGTCAGGGATATGAGAGAAAGTACAACTAGTCCTAGAAAGGAGAGCAAGAGATGCAATATCATTTTGGGGGAGCCAGGTTTCAGTGAGCACCAGAAGAAAAGAGGAAGAGTGAAATAAGAAGCAGCATTTTATAAAATGAAAGGGCACAGTGGAAGGGCTGGGCACAACTGTAGGGGGATGTTGGTGGAGTAAAGATTATGGGGATGGGAATGAAGGAGTAGAGAGCAGAGTTTTGGGAGGAAGGGGTTCAGAATGAAGAGACCAAGAAAGGGTAGGAATATTCCAAGCATTGGAGAATGAGAACAGGTAGAGTAGAATGGATGGAAGGAACTTCATTGATGAAGGTAGTTTATTCAAGCAGAGCTGGGTTGCATTGTATCCCAAGGCATCCAGAAGCCCAATCTTGAAGTAGACGACAATACCTTGTAGCAGGTACAAATGCAGCAAGAAGGCAACTGCTTGAGTGGCTAGGTGGTACAGTGAATAGAGCACTGGCCCTGAAGTCAGGAGGACCTGAGTTCAAATCTGGCCCCAGACATTTAACACTTACTAGCCATGTGACCTTGGGCAAGTCATTTAACCCCAATTGCCCTGCCTTCCTCCCTCCAAAAAAGCCCAAAAAAACCCAAAACAACAAAAAACCAACCCAAAACCAAGAAGGCAGCTGCTTTTACCAACAGAACCAAGTAGGGTACCAGCCTTCCTCCCATCAGAAGGCTAACCAGAGTTAGCAGATTGAAGCATGGAGATTCTGAGTCTCTGGACTAGCCCATTATAGAGGTGACTGATTAAAAAAAAAAGTAATCCAAGAGATTCTTTTTTTTTTTTTTTTGGCATGATGCATCTGATATGTTTTTTTACTTGGGCTTGATTTCCCTGGTTTGTCTGTTTTAATGTACTCTGCATGTGTGTCCTAAGATCTTGTGTATCAAGTTGCCTGGTTAAGGGCTTAAGATCTTAGGTAAAATGTGCATCAAAGGGACCAGGTGATAATTCTGTTACAAAGTCAGCAACAGCTCCATCTTCAAAAACGCCTTCTGAGACTTTTACTCTTATTAAAGTATTACTCTTATCTGTTATTACTCTTATCCAAGGTGTTCCTGTGTCAGAGGTTGAAAGGCTTTTACAGTTAGTCGGTGGCTATGGGAACCCTCATTTAGACATTTTTCCTCATAGGATATGAAGGGTAGAAATAGGCCTTAGAGATTGTTTCAATCAACACTAACATAGTTAAGTTTATTGTTTCCTACTGAACTATACATTGCTTCAACTCAATTCAAAAACATTGGTTACAAATAGAAGTATATATATCATGGAACCACAGAAATATGGGAGCAGAAAGGAACCTTAAATAAAATCTAGTTCCAACTCCCCATTCTACCTACCAGGTAACTGAACCCTAACGGTAGTTTGCCAAAGCAACATTGTGAGCTAACGTCAAAATATAAATTAGAATTCAGATCTCTGGACTACTCAATCCAGGCTTCTTTCCAATATGCCATAATGCCTCTTAAAATAAAACATCAAAGGGCTGCTCTTTCTCTGGGTAAAAGAACATATGCATATGAAACATAAATACATGTGTAGTACATTTATATATAGATATGCATGAATTAAGAAGTCATCAGGCTTGCAAAAACTCTGTGCAGACCACTAAATTTGCATATGGTGACCCTGCCAAAATTTGTCAGAATTACTGCTTCTTCCTTAGCCACCTGTACTTTATATCACTTAATGTTTTTAGCGTATCTAAACATATGCTTTTGACATATAAGATGATCTGTATATTTCAGGCAGACATCTAACCACATCAGGTGCATTATATTCTATTCTGGGCATGTTTTAGGAAGGATAGTGAGAGAACCATGAAATACAAAGAAGAAACTGAAAGATATTTGTTACTGAGAAAGGAAGATTTCTTGGGAGCCAGGAAAAGGTGGTATGTACCTGCCTTCAACTAGAGTATTTTAAAGGAGGGAATGTAGAAGGAGGATTTTTTCTGCTTTGTCTTAGTGAGTAGAAGTAAAGGACATGGGTAGAAGATGCAGAAAAGCAAATTTCAGTTCAGTGGAAGGAAAGAGTTCTTAACAATTAGAGCTGGTCAACAGGCATGAGTTTGCCATAAGTAGTAGCATACTCCTTATCACTGGAGGCTTTCAAGCAGAGGTAAAGTGACTTCTGAGCTGGGGATATGAAAGAAGATATTTCTATTCTCATATCGTTTCTATTATATGACTTATTTGTTCCTTTCCAACTCTGAGACTGTGGGACTCTGGGATCATACAACATTAACTCAGATAGTAGTGTTTTTTTTAAACTTAAATTATTTAGAAAATTGTCTCTATTAATTTTATTTGATTAGATAGCCTCTGAATTACCTCACAGACAAGCAGTGTGATGGAATGGAAAGATCGCTGGACTTGGAGTCAGGAGTTACCAAATCCTGTTTTAGACTCTTGCTTACCACGTGACCCTAGGTAGGTCACTTAACTCCTATGAGATCCGGGTTCCGGAGGATAATAATACTACTAATATCCACTTCACAAGATCAAGACGAAGAACAAAATAGATAATGCATATAGTGATGTAATGGGAGAGAATGTATAGAATACACTTTATTAGCTGCAAGCCACCATCTTATTTATAATTATCCTCATCATAAAAGATTTATTCTCTTAAAAGAAAGAATAAAAAGTGGAGGTAGAATTTATTCAACCTGGAGGACCAGATGAGGAACCAGGAGACGTATCTTAGTAGCGTTTCTTCTATTGCTCCTTGCTATGTGATCTTGTGTCTCTCAATTTCTCTGCACTCCAGTTTTCTCATCTGTAAAATGAGGGGACTGAACTTGATGATTTCCAAAATTCCTTCCAACTCAGAAATCATTCTATTGGATAGAAAGCACTAGATTTAGAATAGAAAGACCTGCGTTCAAATCCAAGCTCTGACATTTACGACTTGTGTAATCTTGGATGTATCATTGCACCTTTCTGAGGGGTCTTGTTTTCTCATCTGTGAAATGAGGGGTTTTGCCTACACATTGTATAAGGCCCTTTCCAGATCAGATTCCAATAAATCCATTTTATTTTTATTAACCCTGCCTGGTATCTTATCTAAACTACATAGCAAAGCAAAAACCAAAACCAAACAAAACCCCCAACTTTTCATCAAAGTCTCACCTCCTCATGTGTAATCTTTTGGTTGTACAGAATTACTGAGGGAGATACACTCTTAATCTTATCCAGAGTATCACCCAAACATGCAATGTTTGTTCCTTCCTCTGCATTTTTACTTTTTCCCCCTGCCTAGAATTCTCTAACACTTATTTTAGTTATACAATGTCTATCACTTTCTTCAAGACTCACCTCCTTTGGGGGGAAAAATTATTTACAGTTTCTTGGTTCAAGGTCTCATATCTCATATATATAGAGAACTGAGTCAAATTTATAAGAATACAAGTCATTTCCCAGTTGATAAATGGTCAAAGGATATGAACAGGCAGTTTTTTGATGAAGAAATCAAAACCACATATAGTCATATAAAAATGCTTTAAATAATTATTGATTAGAGAAATGCAAATTAAAACAACTTTGAGGTACCACCTCACACCTGTCGGAGTGGCTAAAATGACAGAAGAGGAAAATGACAAATGCTGGAGGGGATGTGGAAAAGTTGGAAACTCATACAGTGCTGTGGAACTATGAACTGATTCTGCCATTTTGGAGAGCAACCTGGAATTATGCCCATAGAGTTATTAAACTGTATGTACCCTTTGACCCAGCAACATCACTATTAGGCTGGTTTCCTAAGGTGATAAGGAAAAAATTAAAAGAACTTACATGTTCTAAATATTTGTAGCAGCTCTCTTTGTGGTGGCAAAGAACTAGAAATTGAGAGGATATCCATCAACTGGGGTGTGGTTGAATAAGTTGTGGTACATGATTGTGATGGAATACTACCCAGAAATAAAGAGCAGGCTGATTTTAGAAAAACATGGAAAGACTTGCAGGAAATAATGAAGAGTGAAATGAGTAGAATCAAGAGCACATTGTATATAGTAACAGCAACATTTTTCGGAGAGTAACTGTGAATGACTAGTCTATTCAGAGTAATATGAATATTCAAATCAACTACAAAGGACTTAGGAAAAGACACTATCCACCTCCAGAGAAAGTACTGATATACAGAAATATGTAGTGTATGGTTTTACATATATATCTGTGTCAAATGTTGCCCTTCTCAAGTTAGGTATTGGGAAGGAGTGAGAGAAACAACTCGGAACTCAAAATGTAACAAAAATAAAATGAATTGTTTTTTAAAGCATCACCTGCTCAAAGATTCTTTCTTGACTGACTTCATGGTACTCTGATTAGCCCTTAATTCTTTGTTTTCATGAAGGGGGTTTAGAAGAAGACTCAGTCAAAACAAAACAGCTTTGAAATTGTGTTTTGTCCATTGCCCATTTTTTAAATGAAGGTGCTGGTTGATCCTTTAGTTCTGGAAGAAAGGGCTCTCCTTGACTTATAGGTATCAGCTGTGGCTCTAGTCTTGGGAGGACAGTTGTCGTCCTACTATCTTTTCCTCATTCCTCATTCTTCCCCATTTGTACTCTTATCCCAAGTTTAGCCCCCTCGTCTTTCATTGCGTGAATTAAAATATACTTGCAATAAAGATCTGCTGTCTTCAGGGGGAAAAAAGGAAATTCATATGTTGAATTTTTTAAAATTGCAAGCTGTACATAATAGAGATTCCTGGCTTCATGTACATTCTTTTTTTCCCCTTTCTTTCTGAATATAAGGAAATTCTTGTTTTTGTGTTGTTTATCAAGTTAAGGATAATAAAAACATTAAAACTAAAATTTAAAAATGTATTTTCTCAGCAATTCAATTGAACAATGATTTATTAATTAAAATTTTAATAATACTATGGCATATTATAATACATAATAATATAGCATATTATTATATATGATATAATTTATTAAATAGTTCTACTATTTGCAAGGTAGAGTTGTAGTAGTGAGAATGCAAAGAAAAATGACAGTCATGCTCCTCAAGGACTTTATGATCTAATAAGAGATATGACACAATATATCTAGTTTGAAGTCAAATGAGATGAAGAGACAATAAAGATACAATGTGTTCTAAGAATATTTGTGGGGGGAAAGAATGCTTTTATAGACATAATCAAAGAAGTCTTCATGGAAATGGTGAAATTCAATCAGAGCCTGGGAGAAAAGCAAGGCATTGAAGTGGGAGAGATAAGAAGGGAGTGCATTGCATGTGGGATGACTTTTGTGATTTGTGGAGGGTCGCACAGCTAGTGAGTGTCAAGTGTCTGAGGTCAGATTTGAACTCAGCTTCTCCTGACTCCAGGGTCAGGGCTCAGTTTACTGTGCCACCTAGCTATCCTGCAAAAACGCTTTGTAATTGGTTAGAAAAAAAGAGCCTAGAGAGTGAACAGAGATTGTACACCTCTTTAAGTTAATCAAACTTATTCTGAAAGACTCGATCATATCCATGAATTTGATATTTTATTATTGGGAAATGGCTCTTAGTCATTTGAGGGCATTTGTTGCTCTAATAAATTTGAATTAATTCTTTATGTATCTTGGATATGACACCTTACTGTAAATTTTTTTTTTTACCAATTGTCTATTTCCCTTCTCCTGCTAATTGAATTTGATTCATTTATGGTAAATACCTTTTCTATTTTGTATAACCAAAACTGTCCCATTTTATTTTTTGTGATCCTCACAAGCACTTTAGTCATGAATTCTTCCCTTATCCAGAGATCTGAAAGGTAATTTCTTCCTTGCTCCTCTAATTTGCTTATAGTGTCACTTTTATGTCTTAGTCACATATGCATTTGAAATTTATCTTGGTATACAATGTGAGATGTTGGTCTATATCCAATGTTGTTTTCTAGTTTTCTCAGCAGCTTTTGTCAAATAATGAGTCCTTCCCCAATAACTGGGGTCTTTGATTTTGTTAAATACTATACTACTATGTTCCCTTCTTTTTTTTAAATACATTTTATGTTTATTTTTACTTTACAACATTCATTTCCACAAGATTTTGAGTTACAAATTTTCTCCCTGTCTGCCCCCTACCCACCACCCGAAAACAGTGATCCCACTGAATACTTCCTCCCCCAATCTGCTCTCTCCTATATCCTCCCCCATCTGCCTCCAACTTTCTGGTAGGGCAAGATGGATCTCCATAGCCCAGTGTATATCTTATTTCCCAGTTGCATATAAAAAAAAATAATAATAATATTAATAACAACTTTTTTAAACATTTGACTTTAACATTTTGAATTCCAGAATCTTTCTCTTCTTCCCTCATCTTCCCTTACTGGGAAGATAAACAATTCACTATAGGTTGTACATGTATAGTTACCCAAATCATTTCCATAGTGGACATATTGTGAAAGACTGACTATATTTCCCTCCTTCCTATCCCACCCCTCACTTGTTCTATTCTCTACTTTGTCCCTGTCCCTTTACAGAAGTGTGTGCTTCTAACAACTCTCCCCCCCAACTATCTCTCCCCTCCATCATCCCCTCTCTCATCCCCTTCCCCCCTACTCTCCTGTAGGCCAAGATACCCAATTTAGAGTGTATGCCATTCCTTCCCTAAGCCAAATTCAATGAGAATAAGTTGACCCATTCCCTTTTGCCTTCCTGTTCTTCCTCTCCATTGTAACAGTTATCCCTTGCCTCTTCTATATGAGATAATTAACCCCATTCTGTCTCTCCCTGTCTCCTCTCATTCTATTTCTCTTTCATCTCTCAGTTTCACCTTTAAAATATCATCCCTTCCTATTCAATTGATCCTGTGCCCTCTGTCTATGT
>JAQQSU010012541.1:0-11889 GCA_028627135.1 Pseudochirops cupreus | reverse complement strand
AGTAATATACTGTTTGATAAACCCAAAGACCCCAGTTTTAGGGATAAGAACTCACTATTTGACAACTGCTGGGAAAATTGGAATAAAGTATGGCAGAAACTGGGCATAGACCATCATCTAATGCCATACACCAAAATCAAATCTAAATGGGTGTACAACTAGGTATAAAGGCTGATACTGTAAGCAATCTGGGAAAGAAAGGAATAGTTTACCTGTCAGATTTATGGAGTAGGGAAGACTTTATGACCAAAGAAGAGTTAGGGAGCATTATAAAATGCAAAATGGATAATCTTGACTACATAAAATTGAAAAGTTTCTGTACAAACAAAGCCAATGTATCCAAGATTAAGAGGGAAGTGGGAAATTGGAAAAGAATTTTTACAACCAGTGTCTCTGACAATGGCTTCATTTCTAAAATTTACGGAGAATTGAGTCAAATCTATAAGAATACAAGTCATTCCTGAATTGATAAATGGTCAAAGGATATGAACAGGCAATTTTCAGAGGTAGAAATTAAAGATATCTATAAGCATATGAAAAAATGCTCTAAATGGCTATTGATTAGAGAAATGCAAATCAAAAAAACTCTGAGGTACCACATCTCACCGGTCAGATTGGCTAAAATGACAAAACAGGAAAAAAATAAATGCTGGAGAGGATGTGGAAAACTTGGAACACTAATGCATTGTTGGTGGAGTTGTGAACTGATTTAACCATTTGGAGAGCAATCTGGAACTATGCCCAAAGGGCTATAAATAAGAGTATACCCTTTGACCCAGCAATACCACTTCTATGGCTGTATCCCAAAGAGATCATAGAAGTTGGAAAAGGACCCATTTGTACAAAAATATTTATTGCAGCTCTTTTTGTGGTGGCAAAGAATTTGAAATCAAGATGCCCATCACTATTGTGCTGTGAGAAATGAGAAGCATATGGACTTCATGATAACCTGGAGAGAGTTATATAAACTGATACTGAGTTAGGAGAGCAGAACCAGGAGAACTTTGTACACAATTACAGACACATTGCATGCGTGATGGCTAACTGTAATAGACTGGACTCCTCTCAGCAATGCACGGTTATAAGACAACTCCAAAGACTGATGATGGAAAGGGATATCCTCATCCAGAGAAAGAACTATGGAGTCTGACTGCAGATCGAAACAAGCTACTTGCTCTCTCTCTCTTTTTTGTTTTGTTTTGTTTCTTCTTTTTCATTGTTCAATCCATTGGTTATAATCCTTCTTTACAACTTGACTAATGTTTAATGTGAAGGTATTTGTAGATCCTATATTTGATTACAATCCCCCATGGAGGGTAGGTAGGAAAAGATAGAGGGGAGAAAATTTGAAACTCAAGGGACTATAAAACTGAATGTTGTAAACTAAAAGTAAATAAATAATTTTTTTAAAAAATGAAAATGGAAAATTCACAACAAATGAATCAATTTTTTGATATCATTTTGCTTAACTATATGACAATAAATCCAATAATTTATTTAATAATTTAGTGGTTGATTATTTACAAAAACACAAGATTCCAAACTTAACAGGATAGGACATCATAATTTGAACTATTTAACCCAATCTCAGAAAAAGAAGTGGAATAAGTTTTATATCAACTCCCAAGACAAGCGAATTGTAGCAAACATTCAAAGAACAATTCATTTCAACATAAACTGTGCCCCAAAAATGAGAAAAGATAATATATAAAATTCCTTCTATAATATGAATATCATCTTGATGAAAATTATTGACTAATAACCCTAATGAATATTTAAATTTGTTTTCCTCACTGTTTGTTTTTTTACTTTAATTAAAAATGAGTTCACAGTGTAACACAATATCCTTCCTTTATTCTTTTTTGTTTTTTTAATTTTTCAAGTAACAAATATTTTAAAAATTAATCTTTCTCTCCCACAGCACTTCTCCTCCCCTCCATTAATCAAATAAAAACAAAAAAACAAATCCCTCAATGTGACATAGTCTGTCATATATTTTGATATAGTCTGTGAAAACAAAATTTCAAATTAGCCATGTCCAAAAAAAAGGATTTCTCTTGCTATCTCCTCATATTTCTGTCAGGAAGTGGGTGACATGTTTTATCTTCATTTTTTCCCCCCGAAGTTCTGGTTTATCATTATACTGATCAAAGTTCTAAAAATCTTTCATAGTTGTTTTTCTCCATAATGTTTTCATTTTATAAATTGTTCTCCTACTTCTATTCACTTCACTCTGCATCAGTTCATAGACTTCTTCTGAGTTCCCTCTGAAATTTTCCATCTCATTATTTCTATGGCACAATAATATTCCATTACATTTGTGTATCACAATTTGCTTAACACAATAGGAGTTCACTGCCTTAGTTTCCAATTTGGGGTTACTATGAATAGAAGTGCTATAAATATTTTTGTATATATAGATCTTTTTCCTCTTTTTTTATTTCTTTGGAGTATAGGCCTACTAGTGATATAACTAACTCAAATAATATGCACAATTTGGTAATTTTCTGGGCATAGTTACAAATTATTTTTCAAAATAGCTAGAGCAACATTGCATTACTATGCTCATTTATTAAAACCCCTTCAACATTTGCCCCTTTCATCTTTTGTTTTCTTTGCCAGTTTGAGAAATATGAAATAGAGCCTTGAAGTTGATTTAACTTGTATTTCTCTAACTATTAGTGATTTAGAACTAATTTTCTTGTAATTGCTAACACCTAGATTTCTTTGAAAACTGCCTTTTCATATCCTTTGACAATTTGTCTAGTAGGAAATGCCTCATATTCTTGTAAATTTGGTTACTTTAATATCTTGAATATTTAACATGAAAACTTATTGCAAAGATTTTGCTGGGTTACCTGTTTCCTTCTGATCTTAGCTACATTGTTTTTCTTTGTGCAAAAAGAAATTCAATTGTATATAATTAAAATTTCATTTTATATTTTGTGATCTTCACTATCATTTATTTAATCACAAACCTTTTCCCTTTCCATTGTTCTTAGAAGTAATTTCCTCTTTGTTTCTCTATTTTTTAAAAAAGGATCTTTTAAATCTAGATCGTGTATCCATTTGGAGTTTATCTTGGTATATGATATTGATCTAAATGTAATTTCTTTGCAAATTTCTGTTCAGTTTTTCCCAAAATCTTTTCTTTTCCAGATAGTGATTCCTTAAACCAATAACTGTGGTCTTTGGATTTATGGATCACTAGGTTACTCTGTTTCTGTACTTTGTGTACCTAATTGGTGTAGATAGATAGATATCTGATAGACTTCAGATTTTTTTTAACCAGTACCAAATAATTTTAATGATTACTGCTTTGTAATATTGCTTGAAATCTAGTACTAATAGATCCCCTCTTTTCCACATTTTTTTCATTACTGTCTTAGAAATTCTGGAGCTTTTGTTCTTTATATGAATTTTGTTATCATTTTTCTAGGTCTATAAAATAATCTTTTTGTATTTTAGTATAACACTGAATAAGTAAATTAATTTAAGGCAGTATTGTGATTTTTATTATATTGTCTTGACCTATTCATAAGCAATTAGTTCCTTCAATTTTTTAGATCTGTTTTTATTTTTGTAAAGAGTATTTTATAATCAGAGTCATATGGTCCCTGAGTGAATCTTGGCCTATAAAGTCTCAAATATTTTATAGCTGCTGTAATTATTTTGAATGAAATTTCTCTTTCTAGCTCTCCCTGCTAGATTTTGTTATTTATATACAGGAATGCTAGTGATAGTTGTTGATTTATATCATACCTTTCAACTCTACTGTAATTATTATTTCAATTAATTTTAGTTTACTTTTTAGGTTCCTCTAAGTATGCCATCATATCATTTGCAAAAAGAAGTCATTTTCTTTCCTTTCCTGAACATATTCCCTCAGTTTCTTTTTCTTTTCTTATTTCTGTGGCTGGCATTTTTAGGTCAATGACAAAGAATAATAATAGTAATAATTAGGATACTTGCGTTATCCCTGATATTATTTAAAAGGTCTTCATCTTTTCCCCATTACGTGTAATGTTTGCTCTTGGATTTAGATGAATGCTATTAACTACATTAAGGAAAAGTCCACTAATTCCTTTGATCTCGAAAGTTTTTAAAAAGAAAGAGGTGTGGTATTTTTATAAAAAACCTCCTCAACACTATTGATATAATAATGTGGTTTTTATTGCTTATATTATTACCTGATTTATTATATTTATAATCTTCCTTATGATGAACAAATCCTGCATTCCTGGAATAAACTCAACTTGATCAAAGTAGATGATCTTCTTAATATGTTGTTGTACTTTATGTTCTATCATCATCATCATTATTAAAATTTCTCATCAGTATTCATTAGGAATATTGTTCTATAATTTTCTCCTTTTACTTTGTCCTTTTTTTTTAAAGGTATCTGGACCACATTTGCAACATAGGAAAAGGTTGGATGGTTGTATTCTTTTATTATTACACGTAGTTTGTGTAGTATTAGAGTTAGTTGTTCTGTGAATGTTTTATAGGATTCATATATATATGTACATATGTATATATATGGATATGGATATATGTGTGTGTGTGTGTGTGTGTGTGTGTGTGTGTGTGTGTGTGTGTGTGTATCTCCATCCAGTCCTGGACAACTTTTTTGGGAAGGAGACTTTATATATGACTGATTCTATTTCATTTTCTAACATAAGGTGATTCATATAGTCCATTTTTATATTTTGTAAGTATGCATCTATTGCTTATAAGTTGTCAGTTTTCCTAGGATATAATTGATCAAAATAATTTACAATAATTTTCCTTGTTTTCTCTTCAATTGACCATGCTCATTTTTTATTTTTGAAACAAAGAATTTGACTTTATTCTCTCTTTTAAAATCAGGTTGACTAACTATAACATTGATTTAAAAGAAAAAACAGATCCTAGTTTTATTTATAAATAAATGTTCTTTTGTTGTCAATTTTATTAATTTCTTCTTTAGTTTTTATAATTTCTCCTTTGTTATTTAGTTGGGAATTTTTTTTGTTTCTTGTCAAGTTATTAAAAGCGCATATGTCACTTATTGATTTGTTCTTTCGTTTTTTGTTGATAAAATTGTATAACTTTTTTCTTTAGAATAGCTTCAGCTGCATGCCATAAGTTTTGGTTTTATTTTGTTATTATTATTTTTTTGGATTAAATTTCCTCTTGTTTCTTTAATTTGTTCTTTGATCCAGCACTTCTTTCTATTTTTAGTCTCCAATTTCTTTTTAATTCTTTCCTTAAGATCCTTTTATTGATTTAAGATATTATTATTTTTATTATATCTTTTATATATATTATATAATATCTTTATTATTATCTATATTATATTACTTATTTATGATAAGTAAATAATTGTTTAATATTTCTTCTTTTTGACATTTTTGGTGAGGTTTTTATGCCTAAATACATGGTTAGTTTTTATGCCTAAATACATGGTTAGCCTTTGGTAGTTTTACATAGCTTAGAAGCATGTAAATTCCATTTATGTCTGTTTTTTAGTCTCTAGATATCTATCATCTTCAATTTTTGTCAAGTACTATTCAAGTTCTTAACTTCTTTCTTGTTATCTTTTGTTTAGATTTATCTAAGTCTGAAGAAAATACATTGATGTCTTCCATCATTATAGTTTTTTTCTGTTTCACTCCCTAATTCAATTAACTTTATTTACTTGCTCTGTTATTAGATGTATTATATATGAAATTATATTGATTCATTTTCTGTAATGTCTTTAAGTATAATTTACCAGCTGGTCCATTTTACCATGTCTATATTTGCTATAGCCTTATCTTAGCAACCATCATTTCTACCCTCTCCTACAAAAATTTTTTTTAGTACAACTGAAGTATAATAGTTTTTGCTTCAACTCTTAATTTTAACTCTGCATTATGTTTCACAGTACTTTCTCGTAAACATAATATTGTTGAATTCTATTTTCTAATTCATTTTGTTATCTTCTATTTAACAAATAAGTCCATTCTATTCATATTTGGAGTTATAATCATTCATTTTGTATTTTCCTCCATCTTTTCCTCTTGTCCCTTTTCCTTTCTTTACTCATATCTCCCTCTTTATGAACAAGATGATAAAAAATATTATCTGACACTTTTGATCTTATAAGTGAAGCAGCTTGTTTTATTCTTATAGCTCTTTTCTTCTCCTTATACAACCCCAGTCCTAAGTTTTTGTTCTTTTTAAATTTCCTTTAACACTCTTTTCATATTTCTCCCTCTAATATTAGTTTGTTTTGATGACAACTATTCTCTTGCCTATCCTGCCCTGTTTCTTATAGCCTGTACACACACACACACACACACACACACACACACACACACACACACACACACACAGCTTCTTCCTTATCCTTGCTCTCTCCTATTTTCTTTTAAAGTTCAATGTATTTCTATACTGACATATATAGGAGGGAGATGAAGAGGGAACAATTGTGTAATTATGTTCAATCTTCTTTTATCTGATTCAGATGAAAGTGAGGTTCATGAGATGCCCTTTCGCCCTGTTCCTTTCTCCATTGATATATAGTCTTTACCTTGTGCGCTTCTATCATTCAATAGTAATTATATTCACCTTCTTTCTCATTTCCTCCCTAGTATAGACCCTTCTCCTTTCTATTTTGTCTTTTAAAACCATTAAGACAAAACAAAACCTCCCAAAGATCTTTTGTCATTTCAACTTTTCACTATGACCTTAAAGATATTAGGATTCTCAGAAGATATTTTTTTCATACCCCTATCCACATTTAAGCCATTTATCCCTATATATTCCCTTTTAATTATGCAAATATATGTGTTCCTATATTTTTCTTGGTGCCTGCATTTTCATTTCCACCTCTAATCAGTTTTGGTCTTTTTATTAGGAGTACTTAGAAATTCTTTATTCTTTTAAAGCCCCATTTACCACCCTAATCCCCACCTTTGTGGGATTGTGATAGGACCAGCATTGCCTTAATTCTGCATCCCTTAGTTCCCTGACTTCCTCACTATCATGAAACTTGAGTGGTCCCAGCTTCTCTGACACAGCTTCCTGGCTCATGGGCAGTAAAGATCTCAGTCACATATAGTGGGTACTTCTCAAATTTGATGTTGCCTAAAACCATGTGATATTCCATACTCTCAAAATCTAGTGACCAAACATCTTTCCATATAGAGATGGGGGGCTACATCCAGAGAGGCTTAGTGCCACTGTCTTCTTGCTGTATAGCCTGTTTGTTTGAACTTCCTTTGTTCAATGACTCACAAGTGTCTCATTTCATTCTAACAGTGAACCTGAACTATAAAGGTCCTGGGGCTAGAGTTACACCTAAAACAGAGATTATAATATTTAGTTTTGCTGGATAGGTTATCCTTGGTTATCCCTTTCCTTTTAGAATATCATATTCCAAATTTTTCTTTACTTTGTAGGAATAGCTGTGATCTTGTGGTTCCTTACTGTGGTTCCTTAGTACTTGAAAATCTTCTTTTTGTCTCTTTATGGTATTTTATTCTTTGACCTGGATGCCCTAGATTTTGGCTATGATGTTTTTGGGAGATGGGAAAGGAATGGATTGGGTTCCCATATAGTTTGACTCAACTGGGAAGTGCCTTGTTGGACTGACAAAAAGGGAGTGGTTTCTGCTCTTAAGCAGCTTATACTGGGTGAGTGTGCCCCTAACCCAGTATAACCTACTTGAGAGCATATACTTAGGTAAGTCTATAAACAGAGGACATAGAAAGTGAATACAAAGTCATTAGCAGGAGACAAATAGTTGTGGGGAATTAGGGAAGGCCTCATGTATGAAGAGGTACTGCAATGCAACTCTGAAGAAAGCTGGGCATTCTGAGAAGAGAAGTTGAGGAGGTAAGTGCTTTCTAAGCCTTGCAAAGGCATGGAGACAGGAGAAGAAATGCTGTACACAAAGAAAAGCAAGAATGTAGAGTGTGCAAGCAATAATGTATAAGCCTGGAAATATCAACTGAAAGCAGTTGTCAAAGGGCTTTAAAATGCTTAAAGAAGGAATTTAAAGGGCAGCTAGGTGGTGTAGTGCATAGAACACTAGGCCTGGAGTCAGGAAGGGCTGAATTGAAATCCAACTCAGTCACTTATCAACCATGTGTCCTTGGGCAAATCACTTGATTATTTTGCTGCCGTTTTCTCAATTGTAAAATGGGGATATCAATAGGGCCTAACTCCCTACCGGACAAGAGAATAGAGCAGTGGTTCTCAACCTTCCTCATGCCGCGACCCTTTAATACAGTTCCTCATGTTGTGGTGACCCCCAACCATAACATTATTTTCATTGCTACTTCATAGCTGTAATTTTGCTACAGTATTGAATTGTAATGTAAATATCTGATATGCAGGATATATTTTCATTGTTACAAATTGAACATAACCCACAGGTTGAGAACTGCTGGAATAGAATGAAGTCATCCATAGTGTCCAAGGCTGCAGAGATGTCAAGAAGGATATGAACTGAGCAGACATTTGGGGTTGGGAACTAAGAGGTCGTTAGTAACTTTGGAGAGAACGGTTTCATTTAAATGATGTGATTAAAAGTCAGATGTCCCTTTTAGCTCTGAAAGTCTGTGAAAGACCTTAGCTTGAAAAGGTTAAAGTCCTTTACTGTATCCTGGGCCATCTCCAGTTATCCTGATCCATATCTGGCCGCTGGACCCAGATGGCTCTGGAGGAGAAAGTGAGGCTGGTGACTTTGCACAGCCCTCCCTCACTTAAATCCAAATCACTTGCATGTCATGGCATCACCTCCCTGATGTCATGGTCCTATTTGAAAGCTAAAGACAAACATTAAGCATGCAAGACCCTGATTCTGTGAAAGGACCTCAGACAGCTTTTAGAACAACCTCTACCATTTTGTTTCCTCTGAAAACCATCAAAACTGAGCAAAACCTCTCACAGACTCTCTGTCATTTTCATCTTTTTCTGTGATTCTTAAAGATATTAGGATTCTGAGAAGGCATTTACTTCTTATCCTCCTATTAACACACAAATGATTCATCTCCACACATTCCATTTTAATTATATAAATGTATGTATGTTTCTATGTTTCCCTGGTGTCTTAAATTTCCATTTCTACATGTCTACTCAGTTCTGGTATTTTCATCAGGAATGCTTGAAAACCCTCTATTCCATTAAAAATCTCATGATATTTAGAGGTTTTCTTTTTCTTTTTTCTTTTTTCTCTTGTTTGTTGGAGAGCCTGTGGGTCAACCTTGGCAACTGAATGATGTGGGCAGGGCCTGCCTGGTCCTGTGAATAATGAGTCAAAATAGGCCCCTCTCTCAAGGTATTCTGGGGATATCATGGTGCTGGGCTCTGCTTAGGAGGCCTCACCTGTCACAGGGCTCAGGAACCTCTGTCTGCTGTAGGCTTTGCCTGGGATCCTTCTCCTCTTTCGGTGAGCTCAACAGCTATACACTTTTGCTAGATTCCCACCACTTAATTCAGGCTGGATTTTTCCCAAGCCCTTCCCCCTTCAGTTTGGCTCTGATCATTGGTTCTGCACTGGACCCATCTGGAAGACCCAGAGACTGTTTCTAGACCTCCTCAGAATCATTTTCTTGCAGGTCATGCCTTGGGGGAAGGTTTGGTCTTGAGTGAACATGGGCAATGCAGAGCTCAGGCAGTTAGTTCTGGAATTGCCCACAAGGCTCCATGGGTAGTGAGTGGCTGCCTGAGAATTCCTACTTAGCTTCCAACCTATCTTGGTTGTCCTATCTCAGGATCTCTGTAGGACTCTGGGCTCTCTCTGGAATTCTTGAGTTAGATGGGGGTGTCTAGAGATCATTTTCCCGTGTGATTTATTAGAGTGGTGAATTGTTAATCCCTGATGGAAATTCCCACCCAATTTGAACTTGCTTGAAATTCTAGAGCAGTGGTTCTCAACCTTCCTAATGCTGCTAACCTTTAATAGTCGTGTGTGGGCATATCTGCATGTGGGCAGACCCACCTGGAGATAGATAGAGGAGCGGTGTCTCGGTTCCTAAGACCATCGATAATATGTGTTTTCCAATGGTCTTAGGTGACCCCTGTGACCCCTGTGAAAGGGTTGTTGGACCCCCAAAGGGGTCGCAACCCACAGGTTGAGAATCGCTGTTCTAAAGCCTGATAGAATGGACTTCTTTTGGGGGAGAGTATTCAACTCCTGGATGGAGTTGAGATCTCATCTCCAAGGTAAACCTCATTCAGTCTGGTATGTTTTCTTGTATATATAACCTATAGAACTTTACCAATTTCTATTGACTGTTTTGTTTGGATAAATGGGTTTGTTCTCTGTATACTATTTGGAATGCTCTTTTGTGTAACTATTGTTTAACGAGAAGAAGCTAAGCTCATGAGTGTAAACTAAGGGCCACCCTCCCACTTCCAAGCACCCAGGGAAAAGAACTTTCATTCTGAATCTAGGCACTACTTATAACCCCTAGACCAGAGAGAATCTTGAGGTGTGCCAGACAGATAAAATTCTAGCCTGATAATCCAGCTCAGAAATAGGAGAAATGAGCCAATAGCTTTGGCAGAATTTCTGTGGCCTGCCTCTTCTTCAAACAAATTGTTCTGCATCTTGAGCCATCACCAGTAGTCTTGATTCTGTCCTGCCACTGGACTGTGATGACGCTGGAGGAGAGAGTGAGGCCAACTTTGCCTCACGTAAATCCAATTTATGCATGAATCAAAAGACATCATCTATATAATTTTACCATTTTACCTGTCTCAAAGTCCCGTAGTGAAAGGCAAGTGATGAAGCAGCAAGTGGAGTTACACTGGGAGCTGTGGTCAAAAGCCTGCACAGAGGAGGCCCAGGCCATTGGGTAGTTTCTCACTGGAAATAGCAATGGGATTCAGCAGCCCCCCGGGAGTTTGAGCAGCTTTTTTCTTTAGATTTGTATTTTTTTATTGGACATAAATATATAACATTTATTAAAATTAAAATTTTAATTGACCATATATAAGTAATAATACATTTTTGTACTTACTAATAGTTATCTATGCCATGTTTTGTGTGTAGCAGTATAATTTTTTTAAGAAAAAATTACCAGGAGCCAAGATGACATTGTAGAAGCAACAAGCTTCCACAGCTCCCACAGAGCCACCTCAAATACCCATAAAATATGACTCTAAACAAATTCTAGGGCTCCAAAACTCACAAAAGTACAAAAATAACCACATCTCCCGCTGAAGGCAGCTTGGCAGGAAGGCATCGCGGCACACTGGGAGCCAAAACCCACCCAGCCTGAAACTGCAGCTTGGCCCCGGGGTGACCAGGATAAGCCACAGCTGGAGCCTTCAGGAGAGTGGATCAGCAGCAGCCATGGCAGTTTCCAGAATTATCAAGCCATAAGAAACAAGGACAAAGTGAAAGGTCAGTGGAACTCAGCTAAATTTGGGGGAGAAAAGTGGTCTGGCCAAACTGCCTCCAGGGCAAGGAAATGGCAGAAGCGACAGCCCAGCAGCCACCTCCATGTGGCTACTTCAGAGCTCCAGGCCTGCAGACTGCAGGGAGGTCAAGCAATCATTCAGAGGCTAAGTGTTCTTGTGTTGAGTGGCCTGGATCAGGATCGTGGTCTTGGGTAGTGGTCCTCAGGTGTGTTTTCAGTGAGCCAAAGCTGGTGGGGGCTGCAGTGGCCTCCTAATAGCTCCAGCAGCTGTGAAAACCCCAGCAATTCAGGACAGAGCTTTCCTCTCTGGAAGTAGAGTTTCACAGGGCTAAAAATTCAAGTAGTTGACTGGCAGCATGAGCAGGCAAAGGAAGCAAAGTAAGAACAGCAATCCAACTTTAGATTCCTTCTTGGGGGACAAAAAAGATCAAAGCATGGAATGGAAGGAAGACAACACAGTCAGAATTCCCACACCAAAAGCTTCCAAGCA
>JAQQSU010012540.1:0-11889 GCA_028627135.1 Pseudochirops cupreus | reverse complement strand
TATTTTTAATGAAAATATGTTGTTTTCTTTTCAGATATCTTCATTTTGATTTTCATAATATTTGCCAAAACACAATACAAGATCAGAAATAGTGAAGAAGGAGAACAGTGTCAGTAGGTAGAACCCAAATAATATAAATGAAAAATGACTGTTCATATTTCACTGGAAAGCATTGATAATTAATATCTGTCTATCATTGAATTGTCAGGGGGTGAGGAGAATCTGAAAGAAATAAATCTGAAAGTTCCTGATAATAACTAGAGAGATTTATAAAAGGATTATTTACCAACATGAGCATAGATTAAATTAAGAAGCAGCCATGACATTGGCAAATGAATACTCCAAATCCAGTTAAAATAAATCATGTAAACTCATGAAGTGACTCTTAACATACATACAGAAAGTAGTTACCTTGCCTGAGTGGCTCAATAGGAACCTTGTAAAGTCATCAACTAATTCTTATATGTTTTCTGGGCATGATATTTTGGATAACTTCATTCAAATTACTTCTTGGGCTCATTATTCCAACAAGAGGAAATGCTTCCCCAGGACTATTGTTATTAAAGTGTGTGCTTATTAGATGATAATTTATGTACAGCCCATTAAGCAGGTGTTCTGGGCAAGATAATATAGGGGAAATGGCACATATGACACACTGTTTTCTATTAACCCTCCTGGCACTGCCACTTTTGGGCAGCCCCATCTAAGGGCTAATCCCCTTTGCTTCAGTGCTTAGCATTTTTCAGATCCTGCTTTAGGGGCCACTGAGTTTATATTTTTGAAGTACAAGAAAGTCATGTGGTAATTTTAAGCATGTTTTGATTTAGCCCTTATAGCAATTTAAGTCAAAAGTCTGGGAGAATCCTCGAAACGGGAATGAAATTGCAGAGCTCCTCAATACCATAGAGGTGTTCTATTTCTGGGCCAAATACTATAAGTCCCGTTAACCAATTTGAACTAAAACCTCATTATTATCCTTGTTTTAAGATGAAAAGGAATGTGATTTAGTGACTAGAAAGCCAGCCTCAAAAACAACAAGATATGAATTAAGATGCTTCCTTAGCATGGGCAGAGGTGGTAGATAGAGCACTGGGTTTGTAGTAAGGAAAATTTCTCCTCCTCAGTTCAAATCTAGCCTCAGACACTTACTCCCTGTTTGACCCTGAGCAAGTCACTTAACTCTGTTTGCCTCAGTTCCTCATTTGTAAAATGAACTGGGGAGAAACTGGAAAGCCACTCCAGTATCTTTGCCAAGAAACCTCCAAATAGGGTCATAAAGAGCTTGACATGACTGAAAAGACTGAACAGCAACAACAAAGCTACATCTCATTTATACTGACTTTGTGACAGCGTGGAAGTTATTTATCTTCACAGCTTCCCAAACAACTCTCTAAAAGTAGTGATCCTCCCAAGAAGTTGCCTACACCAATGAAAGCATATGTTCAAAAATAATTTAAGATAGGAGTGGAAGCTTTGTGGCCTATAGTCATAACTATTTAAGAGATTCTCAAATATTGCCCTTCAACATATTTCTTATCGTGGTTAAAATATTAATTCATGGGGAAATGGTGAAGAAAAATGTTAGACTACTCAACAAATTTAAGGGCCCTAAACAGCTTCCTAAACACTTTGTTTTATTATCTTCACTATTCTTTTTACTGTATAAGTCAATAATGTTACTTAAAGGTGAATGACATTTCAGGAGGGATTTTATATTACATGAAAAGGTTTTGCCCCAATTCTATAGAATATATTGAAATGGTCTGCCTTTTTTAGAATTTAATTTATTTATTTTTAGTTTCAACATTTACTTCCGTAAGTTTTCAATTTTTCCCCCTTCCTGAATCCTCCCTCCCTAAGATGGTCTACAATTTGATATAGGCTTCACATTTACATTCCTATTAAACATATTTTCACATTAGTCATGTTGTATAGAAGAATTATAACAAATGGGAAAAAATATGAAAAAGATAAAGAAACAAATAAAAAAAGAAAATAGTCTGCTTCCTTCTGCATTCAGACTCCATAGTTCTTTCTCTGGATGTGAATGACATTTTCCATCTTGTGTCCTTTGGAAATGTTTTAGATCCTTGCCTTGCTGAGAAGTGCTGTCTATCAAAATCAGTCATCGCACACTGTGCCTGTTACTGAGTACAATGTTCTCCTGGTTCTGCTCACTTCACTCAGCATCAGTTCCTATAAATCTTTCCAGGTTTTTCTGAAGTCCTCCTATTCATCACTTCTTATAGCACAATACTATCCTATTACATTCATATTCCACAATTTCTTCAGTCATTCCCCAGTTGATGGGCATCCCCTCAATTTCCAGTTCTTGACCACCACAAAGAAAGTTGCTATAAATATTTTTGCACATGTGGGTCTTTTTTCCCATTTTTATGATCTCTTTGGGATACAGCCCTAGAAGTCGTATTGCTGGGTCAAAAGGTATGCACATTTTTATAGTCCGTTGGGCATAGTTCCAAATTGCTTTCCAGAATAGTTGGATCAGATCAAAGCTCCATCAACAATGAATTAGTGTTCCTACTTTCCCATATCTTCTCCAACATTTATCATTTTTCTATTTTGTTATGTTAGCCAATATGATAGGTGTGATGTGGTGCCTCAGAGTTGTTTTGATTTTCATCTCTCTAATCAAGAGTGATTTACAACATTTTTGCATACGACTATAAATAGGTTTAATTTCTTCCTCTGAAAACTGTCTGTCCATATCCTTTGACTGAAATGGTCTGCCTTTTTTAATTTAATTACATTTTTTTGGTTACATTTTAAGTTCTGAACTCTCCCTCTCCCCCCAAACCACACTAGAGAAAGCTACGGTTTGACTCTGATAGATAAATAATAAAAACACCAACAAACTTTCTACTAGTTAGACTCTAGTCCCAAAATATGGAGGATAATATATCAAGCTTCAGGTTTTTCCTGCTGTTATTTTCTGAAGTTTTTTGGGGGCCTGATTTCAGGAACTCCTATCTGACCCGGGCCGACAGCAATGTTCTCCTTGCAAATGCTCTTACTCCCTGTATTGCCCCCCAAGGCTGTAAAGTTCAGCTAAAGCTCTCTGCCTTACAACTGTAATCAGGGATTCTGCTCTTCTTCAAATAGTCACACAGGAGAGCTCCACCCCTGTGAGTGCGTTTACCTGCAAGTGTGTGCTCCTCACCCACAGCCACAGACTGGGACTGCATCTGGTCATTGCACCTGGGCCTCCTACATGAGTGGAGTGCCCTGCAATCTTCCCCTGATCAACAGCCTGACACCCACAGTTTCATCGGGTGAAAGTCCCTGAAGCTGAGGCTTTTGCTAGACACATCTGCCCCCAGGGCTTGTTATTTGTTAATTAAATGGTAGCTGCCTAGAGGTGACTGTACTTCACTCAGGCCAGACAAATTTTGGAAGAAGTCAGGTCTTGTCCTGGTGTCCTCCCAAGTTGTCTGAGGCTACCTAACTACTTTACCCTGACTTTTAAATATTTCTGCTGCTCTAAAGTTGAATTTGAGCTGTCAAATTATTATGAATTATTTGTGGGAACATTGGAGACAGCTGGGTAATTTCCTGCCTTATTCTACCATCTCCTCTAATCTACCTTTTTATTTTTTAAGTAATTCTGTACTATGTCAGACCGCTAGTCTATCCATCTATTTCAGTAGTATCATTCTAACCATAATAACCATGGATATTTTGTAATAGAGCATGGTTGC
This sequence comes from Pseudochirops cupreus, assembly GCA_028627135.1. Lineage (NCBI taxonomy): Eukaryota > Metazoa > Chordata > Mammalia > Diprotodontia > Pseudocheiridae > Pseudochirops > Pseudochirops cupreus. Next base: position 8,170 of record JAQQSU010012540.1, on the reverse strand, counting down.
CCTCCACAATGTCAGTTTCAGTAGGGTTTCAATGACAGATTTAGAACCATTTCCTTTGACAATGTCATATTTGGAACATGGAAGGTGAGAAGACCTCAGAATTGTAGTACAACATATATCTGAAAAGAAATTGTATGTATAGTACACTTAAGAAATAATCATCCAGCATCTGCAAGAAGGCTTCTAATGGAGGGGAAGCTACTACTGTACTTTAATATTAAATCATATTTTAATACACTTTGTTCACCAAAAGGCTCAGAATAGCTTAAGCTCAACTGAGCTTCTGAGTTTGCAAATATGGAGTATACTAGTACTGTTAAGTTTTCTGGTTTGCTTTCTGATGCCAATTCTAAAGAATAATGATGCTGTCATATATACACTTGTTTTTCCAACATTAAAAAAAATCCCAGTTTAAACTTCCATTTAAGCAGTTTTGAATATGTCCTGGCTATTTTTGTACAGGCAAGAGAGATTGAGTATACATTAGTACCAAATGAGACAGACAGACAGACAGAGTGATTGTAGTGCCTACAGAAAGGGATTTCAATGGCCACTCCACCCTGCCTCTACTGCCTTGATAACCAAAGTTCCTTAAGTTTCTCTCATTAATAATGCTAGCTACCAAGCACATGAAAGGAATTTAAAGAACTCAGAAAACAGGTTTAAGATAGACTTAAGCCTATGGGCTTCTGCTAGCCAACCACATATGGCTATGAGACTTTCCCTGGTCTCTCAGCTACTAGATCCTCCCACAGATCAAGATTATTTTGTTTCTATTATCAACGTGTTTTATAAATTTGTATACATATTGTCTCCCCCTTTACAAAGTAAGGTCTCTTAGAACAGTACTATTTCATTTTTTTTCTTTCTATCTCCAGCGTATAGCATAGGCCCTGAAACATTTGCTCAGTCATTTTCAGTTTTATCTGACTCTTCATGATGCAATTTTTTGTTTTCTTAGCAAAGATACTGAAGTGACTTGCAATTTCCTTTTCCAGCTAATTTTACATGAGGAAACAGAAACAGAGTTAAGTGACTTCCCCATAGTCACACACCCAGTGTTTGAGGACAAATTTGAACTCAGGAATGAGTCTTCTTGATTCCAGACCCAGTATTCTTTCCACTGTGCCACCTAGCTGCCTCCTACAATATAGCAGATATTAATAAGTGTTCATTGCTTGAATTTTTGATGATTTCCAGTGAAAGAAGATTTGATGAAAGAGATGGAAACCACCCTCTCTCTCCCCTTATACCTGGGAATATGAGCTAAAAGAGCACAGTGTCATGTCATTTGAGAGTCCTCTGTGGCATTTCAATGGGCCAAAAGTTGACATCAGTGGAAAGCAATCAATACACATTCGTTAACTATGTTCAAAGTACTATGCTAAGCTCCAGGGATACAAATAGAGGCAAAAAATAGAAAACACTCAAAGAACAGTAGAAGGAGGCTTAGTAAAACAGCCCAAAGGCATTAGAATAACAGAGAACTAGCTGATGGCAGACAGAACAGCTAAGAAAGTAATTCAGTAGATGATGTCAGCAAATTTCAGCCCATCTTGAAGAGATACCATTAGCTTCACATGAGGCAGAGGCCCTAGCTGGAACACAACCATAGAAATATAAGTTGCTCCAGCTGTGAAATGTTCTTTACATACATACATTTCTATAATGCATTCCCTAGACTTTCATTGTCCCTCCATGTGTCTCTCTTATGCAGACAGTGTATGAATTTCTTGGAAACTGTTTCCTTGTGTGTTGAGGCAGCTTTGACTTATAATTTGGCTAGTTATTCTGTTTACTTGCAGGAATTTTGAATAAATATGTCCTCCAGTTGATCTTATAACAGAGAAATATCAGGGGGGCATATAAGGTACAGTTTTGAATAGATACAGACTCAAAGTGCCCACAGAATCACAGATTAGAAAACTTTGAAGGAATCCAGATGTCATCCAGTCCAACCCATTCACAGAGGTATCCTCACCTCTGAGAATATACACAAGAAGGGATTATCTAAGCTCTTCTTGAAGATTTACAAGGAATGGGAATCCACCATATCTCAAATTAGCCATTCAACTTTTGGCTAGAAAAGGAGAAAAGGAAGGAAGGAAGGAAGGAAGGAAGGAAGGAAGGAAGGAAGGAAGGAAAGAAGGAGGGAAGGAAGAAAGGAAGGAAAAAACTGACATTCATTAAGTCCCTACTATGTGCCTGGTACTACGTTAAGTACTGGAGTTTTGTCAACCTTGTTTTAAAAAAAAAATATCAATAAGATATTGGAGGACTTGTGATCTCTGTTTATGGAAACATGATCTAAATAAATAAAATAATAGTTTGTTCTATGTTATTGTAATGTGTTGTGTCATTGGCCTGTAGAGCTATATGGAAGGGCGCTAGCTACACTGCTATGTTCTACAAAAAATATATTGAAACCAACATAAGAATATAGTTCTCCTGTTTTTCAGGCTGAATCTCTATACCAGGTTGTATCTACAAAGTCAAGTGGATAATTGCTATAATTATCCATATGATTCAGGCAAAAAATCTCACAATTACCAGTGAACCAGTGGAGTTTTCTGTTTTCTCATAAATCCCAATTCTTGCTATTTGTAGATTCCAACCTGAAGATGTTCTAATTTTCACTGTATAAATTACAATAATAACTTAGAAGAAGATGGAAATTTGCCTGAATTATCTAGAAAATATCAGTTCTCTCTTTGGTTTTGAATGGTTAATTTGGCCATTATGTAGAAAGTAATATCAAGTAGGAAGAAAATTTAAGAAATCATGTTTTAAAAATTGCTCTACCATTCAAATAACCCCTTTTATTTGGTAAGCACAAGTAGACTGAATAAATAATTAAAGTTCTAATTAAATGCACCTTCTTAAATATAATTACTACAGAATTTAGGAGAATGCTGTAGCAGCAAGCACAAAATGTTAATTTTGTTTACCTCTTCAAGATGCTGACCTAAAACAATAAACCAAATTTATTTGATGATATTGTATATCTGTCAGTTCAAGTGATAATTTAAATGCTTTACATCACAGTCAGAAATTTCTCCTTCAACCTGTTTTGGGGCAAGGGGATCATGTTGATATCAAGAGTGAGATTTTGCCGTCAATATTCCAAGGGGCTAATTAGAAATCCACACAAGGATCATGGACAATAAACATTGCATGCTCACTTAATTTCAAAGCTTAATTCTCAACCTTAATAACAAGAGATTCATTAGCTTTTGGGTTGTAATCTGTTCCAATAGAAATTACTGTGGGTTAGCATTAATCCGGTTCAATTCATCGAACACTACTTGCAAGGCATTATGGTGTTAGGGCTTCCCTAAAGCATACTACTCCCAATTGTTGAATTTAATTTAATACAGATGTGTACAGAAGCAATTATAATACAGCACAATTTAGATGGAGACAAGAGTGGAATGATGGATGGAGAGCTAAATTTGGAATTGGGAAGTTATAGGGTCTAGTCCCACCTCTGACAAATACTAGCTAGGTGATGCTGGGCAAGTTATTTAACCTTTCAGTGCCCACACACAAGTCTCCAAAGCTATAAGTTACAGAGAAAGCATTGACCTGCATTGGTAGAGAGACTTTCTCATCCTAAATTCCCTATGCAGATTAAATCATTGGTCTGATTTTTTTAAATTAGGAAATGATCAGTGGTAGACCAGTATTTGAAGGATACATATTTCATTGGTGATGTGATTTTAAACTCCCTATATTTCAGTATGTTGCCTTGGTGAACTCACGTTACCTAAAAATATATATTTTCTGGTAGACATCCTTCTGGTAAACTTCTCCAAACTTAACTAGGATGGTTCTCAGGTGGGATACTGTAGCACCAATGCAATATATACAGTGCCCACAATCACAATAAAGACTGTGACTATAAGTATTGCATGACGTTCAATTGTAAAATATACCAGATTCTCCAGGTAGAGGACAAAACTGAAACATTTATTTAGACACCAGGAAACCAGATCCCAAAATCAGTAAGCCAATTCCATCATGGTACCAAAGATATTTAGAAGCCATAATAACACTGAGAGCCATAGCAACCTTCAGCCTTCCCAAAAACCAATATAAGATCAATATCTACTCATGAGCCTATCTGACTCCTTGCCTGAGGTCCTCCTCTCTGGCTTGCTCTAACCAGCTTCCTTTGGGCTCTGCTTCCTTCAGAAAACTCCTCCCACCACAGGATCCATGTGACTATGTTCAGCCTATTAGAGGGCAGAGTTTACTTTCAAAGCAGTGGAGGACTTCAAACTACCCCCAGGTCTATTAAGGGGCAGGAAAGATCTTCAAATTCCCATTCTCATTACATTTGGCCCCAAGATCTTTCATGTCCCTTACATAGCAAAAGTACATTAACAATAAATGAGAGTTTAGGGATAACTCGGAAAAACTGGTGTTAACAGAACTTTGCAACAATATAACAGGAATAATAGAAAAACTTTGCACATAAAACAATATCTTAGGGTGGGGGCTTGGGCACAAATGCCCCCATCCTTCCCCCCTCAAATGAATGGGGCTCAAAATCTTGGGGTAAGGGGCAAAGGTCTCTTCTCCAAAGCTACTTCAAGGTGAAATTGGACATAGAGCTGTTCCTGCCCCAAGAGGTCCCACTTGAGAGATCAGTTCTTTAGCTGTCATCTGTAACTTGGTCGACACCAGGTCCAGAAGTGGCACATCACAGTCATGGACAAGGGATGACATCTGGCTTATTAGGGGGCAGAGTTTACTTTCAAACCAGGAGAAGTCTTCAAACTACCCCCTAGGTCTGTTAAGGAGCAGAGAAGATCTTCAAATTTCCGTTCTCATTACAGATAAATACATACATTTGTACCTATCTTCAAAGTTTCCTCTGTCCACTACCATAGCTTTGAGGACACCAGGGACCCTCCATGTTTTGTTGAGGCATCAAAGTAGGTTTTTCATAGAATATTAAATATGCAATTATCCTTTCCACATCATGACTTTCCCCATCATAGTTTCAATATGTTGTAGGTTGGCATAAGAAATTAAATGGCAATTTGGAGGGAGTTTTGTAGAAGCTGCAGATGACATGTAAAAGCCAGCAGATGACACGGAAAAAGTTTAGAAACTTGGAAAAGCATAATATATATGTATAGTATTGCATAATATTAATCCAAATGTTACAAGTAAACACTTCATAAAAGAAAAAGAAAAAAAATCAGACTTATTCCCTGGTACAAAGAGAGGATCAAAAAAAATCTTACACTCATGGGGGACCATGCCCATAGCCCCCTTGATGTGGAAGGGATAACTGTATTAAAGAAATAGGACATAGTGATTGAGGAAATTATGGAAGGTAGAATCATTTCTAGCTGAGGAAGTCAGAGAAGGAAAAATTCAGGAGGTGGCAACTAAGTCTGGCGAAATCAAGAAATCTTTATTGATGCAAGACTTTCTGTAGTTTCTAGGTTACACTTACATTTAATTTTATATTTAAAATTATACATTATGCATAATATTTATATATGAATAAAATGTTGCATATATTTATATAGGATATATATTTAATTTTGTTTAAATGGATATAGTATTGCTTCTTAGAGTTTTGTAATTACAAGTACTGTGCTTCTTAACTCTGAGGAATATAAATAAATTAGTATTGTTTGCTAGAGAATATATGCCCCTATGTACATATTTAAATATAGCTATGTTCATAGGAAAGAACTCTTTATTCCTTATCAGGATCTTTGTGTGTGAGAAGGTTATACTTCCCCTGTGTTATCTGAGTTGTCATGTCACATGCAAGAAGAGGAATCAACAATACAAACATCTCCAGAACACCTTTGATTCTTCACTGGACAGTTAACAAAGTCATTCTCCTAGCACTTTGTAAACTATTAAGAGGAATATTTTACATGTTAATTGTCCCTTGAGTTTTTGATTTCACACATAAAATCAACCAAAAAATTCTACCTCCCCTGCTCAATAAAAACTTATTTTAGATAAGTGTCTCTCTAGGCCCATATTGCCCCATAATAACTGGTATTAGATGAGACTCTAAATTTCCTCATGTTATCAGCTAACCTGGAGCAAATCTAGAAACATTCTACTCTCAGGACCTTAATCCCCTCAAGCAATTACTGTTCTCAAATATGCAGAAGACAACTTCTCCTTATTCTGGAGGCTTCATTTTGGGGAAAGACTCAGACTGTCCACTACTGATTTTCTGGACTATGACATGTCTCAGCTGTATCATCAATGCTCTCCTAGAAATCCCTCCTCCCTTTGGTGAGTTCTTCCCAAACCCTTTGGGGAAGGTCCTACACCAGACTATTCTCCGTACTTAGCCAAAATGCCCTGCAGTTACCTTCTACTCTTCTCCTCCTCCCATGTTTTTCAGCTCATGCTTTGTTTGTTTGGTCTCATCAGAATGTAAGCTCCTTGAATGCAGGACTGTCTTTCTTTTGGTTTCTATTTGTGTCCCCAGAACTTAACATAGCTCCTAGCACATCTAGGAGCATCCCCAACACATGCCAGAAATGGGATTTTTCTTATGCAAAAAGGAAAGCTGAGAACCAGTTTTAGGAACTGCCATACCAACACCATATAGAGAAATGCCATAGCAATTTCCCAATCTGGCTTCAGATTTGTGCATCTTTAGCACCTTACTCCTGTCATTTGCAGCTATAAATAGAAATTTAATATATTTCCTTTATTTTTTTGTCCTTCCCCAGGGTTGACCTGCAAGTCGCCATATAATCAGTCATTGGAGAGGCATTTGCCAAAACAAATGAATTAAAATTGACAAGAGAACTTGATGAAATATTCTGTATTTTTAAATTCCTCAGAGGCTTCATTCCAGTTGATGGAGAGAAGCACGCTTAATTTAACTGGGTCTTGAAGGGAGAGAAGGATTTCAACAGGCAGAGATGAGTTATGGGGGAGAGAGAGAACAAGGATCTCATTCCAAACCCGAGACAGAATTAATAATCTGTTCATTAAAAGCCTCCTGACAGTTTTACAAAGTATGTAGAGCAGTATGGAGGAAGTAAGATTTGGACCAAGAGCTCACATCTTATACCAAGATAAGCTCTAAATGGATGCATGACCTTGATGTAAAAGGTCACATCATAAACAAACAGAGCAATCTTTTAAAAAGTCACCAAATAGATATATGGATAGGACAGAATTTCATAACCCAAAGGATAGAGAAGATTAAAGAAGATAAACGGATAAAATTAAAAACGTTTTGCACAAAGGGAAACAATTAACTGGGAAAAAAAGAGCAACAACTTTCTCTGATAAAGGTCTCATTTCTAATATATAAAAAGGATCCTAAAAGACTAAGTTCACCTTTAAATGTAAAATTGCATTTAGAGTTTTGTAATATCCAGTATGAGGATTTGATTTAAATTTATACTAATAAGAACCATTTTCCAATTGATAAGTGTTTTAAGGATATGATCAGGCAATTATCAAGGGATAAGACCCAAGTTATTTATAGCCATATTATCTTTATTTCAAAGAGATACAGTAAGACATGAATTGATGCAGCATGAAGTACTCAGAACCAGAATAATTTAATGCTATAAAATCAACCTCATAAAAATGAACAATTTTGAAGACATATATACTGATGAAGAATGAAATAAGAACCAGGATAACTATTTATACAGAAACAATACCATGAAGACAAATAATTCTGAAATCTGTAAGAACTATGATAAAAACATTGACCAACCATGATTTCAAAGCATTGATGATGAAACATGCTGTCCTTCCCCTGACAGAGAGGAAAGAGATTTAGGGTACAGACCAAGAAATACATATTTGCATATACAGCCATTGAGGAATTTTTCTTTTGCTCGATCATATGTATTTTAAAAAGAATGTGTTTTCCTTGTCTCTCTTTTTTCTTCAGTGGATCAGGTGGAGGGAAGGAAAAAAAAAAGCAATTTACATTATTTCTTTTAAACAATTTAAAAAACAGATCATTTGATGGTGTCTGCAGATGTGGAATGTTTCATGTATTTTCAGATGAAGTCACCATATTGTAATTTTTTGCTTGATTGTCTTACTTTTTTTTATATATTTTATTTTATTTATTTTAGTTTACATCATTCATTTCCATGAGATTTTGAGTTACAAATTTTCTCCCCATCTTTCCCCTACCCCCCCC
>JAQQSU010012539.1:0-11890 GCA_028627135.1 Pseudochirops cupreus | reverse complement strand
TCACAATTTCACCATTTGGAATATTATCCCTTCCTATTCAATTGATCTTATGCCCTCTATGGATTCATTTATATATATACACTCAGATATGTGCTTGTTTGCATATGAAAACCCTCTTATATAAATTTATATGCATGTATATGCATATATACATTCGTATTCCCTTGCCCTATCCTCATATTGAAAAAAAAGTTTCAACAGTCGCAATTGTCACTTTTCCATGTTGTCATGTAAATAGTTCATCTTTGATGGGTACCTTATGATTTCTTTTCCATGTTTGTCTTCTCATGCTTCTTGTGCTGGAGTGTTAGGGAACTCTTAAAAAGGAGCGAGAGAAAGGATGGAGAGAGGGAGAGAGACAGAGAGAGACAGAGAGAGAAACAAAGAGAGAGAGAGAGAGGGAGAGAGAGAGAGAGAGAGAGAGAGAGAGAGAGAACGAGAGAGAGAACGAGAGAGAGAGAGAGAGAGAGAGAGAGAGAGAGAGAGAGAGAGAAAGAACACACCAGGAAGAAGTCCTCAAATTGCTTCATTAAGGCCTTTCATTTTAAATCTACACAATTTTAAAGATAAAAACTTCCCCGAGTATCAAGAAAGAAGTAACATTTAATGAAATGAAAAATATGAAATATCTGAGTAACATCAAACCTTTTATAAAACTATAATATAAACTTATTAGACATTGCAATAAAAATATATATATATATTCTTTTGTTTAACAAAAGGATAAAGAATATTAAATTATCTGAATCTACCATTTTAAAGGTATTTAAATGGAAAACATTAACACTTATGGGAAACAGGTCAAATGACAAATGTTAACAATAAAACAAGAAGGGAAAAATGGTTAGGAATGACATCTCAAGGGAGTATAAAAATTAATTAATAGTTAAAAAGTAAAAGCATAACTTCTTTTAGTCATGAGATCTAGGGGTCAAAATAAGTATAGAAGATTAAAAGACTTTCCCCCCAGCAGTCAGCATTGAGAGCAATATAGAAAAATGACAGAAGATAGATAAAATATATTTCTTGTAACAAAAACATAGTCTGCATTTTTTATCAGAGTTAGAAGAAAAGTAAACCAGATAAAGAAAAATCATCAGTAATTTCTTTACAGGAAAAACACTTAATGCAAAGAAATAGATTAAAATGAATAGGTTGGTGTAAATTATGTTATTCAAATACTAGTTTAAAAATAAGGGTTGATAGTTTTGTCACATAATTAAGTGGAATTCAAATTAGAAAAAATTGACAAGTACACAGGAATTATACAATGGCAAAAGAAAAAGATAAGCACAAAAAGAATAATTCTCAATTAATATGCACCACATAAATTTTCAGTTTAATTCTTAAGGGAATATTTACAGTAATACAAAAAAATAGACAAACATAATAGGGGACTTTAACACTGCATTATTAGAATATGACAAATCAAATAGAAAGACAAATGATGAAGAAGTTATATCTCTGAATTATTTACTTAATAAGTTAGAATTATAAGCTGTATGGAGAGAACAAAATGGCAAATACATTTTTTCCAAGTGCACATGGAATTCTAGCAAAAATTGATCACATACCACTTCATGAAGAAACCTTATACAAATCAAAATGGCAGAACTTTATTTGTCATATTTTCAGATAATGCAATAAAATTAGAATCCCAAAAAATATCAAGATACATAAAACTCTGTGACAATTATTAAGCAATTTATTGAACAATTATTAAGTTTAAAAAGATATGAAAACATAATAAAATATCTTACAAAAGAGTAATTATACTACGAATCAACATATCATATGCAAAGCAATTCTTAAAGGCAAATTGACATAATTTACATGAATTAATAAGGAAGAAGAGAAAATTAATTGGAATCACATTTAAAAACAAAACAAAAAGAATAAAGCAATCATCATAGGGAAGATTAAAAATCAATCAAAAACCAATTATAACCACGTAATAGAGACTATAAAGTTAAGAGAAAATGAAAATAGAAATGAAATTTGAGCACTTTGATAACTAAAATCAGGAGGGTTTTTTTTGAAGACCAATAAAATTGACAATCCACTAACATTTAATCAGCAAAAGAGAGAAATGAAGATCAAATCAGAAGCAGAGAGAAAGAGATCACTTCTAATGAGAGTGGTTAGAGTAGATTTTATAAAGAAAATGGATATAAATCAGGCCTTAAAGCATAAATGATATGCTTTTGAGAGGTGCCACGTGTGGTTTGTTAAGACTTTTCCTTAAGACTTTTGTTATTATTATTTTTGTTATTTAGACTGTCTCCTTGTCTCAATCAGGCTGGAAGTACAGTGGCCATTTAAGCCCCAATCCAAAGCTGATTAGCACAGAAATTTTGACTTGTTCTATTTGTAATCTGACTAGTTTGGCCCTCTTTTTAAAAAAAATCAATATTATTATCCTCTTCCTCCTTCTACCCATTTCCCCATCAATTGAGAAGACAAGAAATTTGATATCCATAAAATCTGTCATGTAAAATATATTTCCACATTAACCATATTGAAAAAAAAGCAAGAAAAATTAAAGTATGCTTCAATCTGCATTCAGAGTTCATTAGTTCTCTCTCTGGAGATGTAATAGCATTTTTTTTTTATCATTTGTCCTTTGGAATTCTGGATCATTATATTGATCAGAGTAGCAAAATCTTTCATAGTTGATTATCATTACAGTATTGCTATTGCTGTGTACAATGTTCTCCTAGTTTTGCTTCCTTTACTTCGCATCAGTACATATAATTCTTTCTAGGTGTTTCTGAAGCCATGCCTTTGTCATTTCTTACAGCACAATAATATTCCATCACAACCATGTACCACAACTTGTTTAGGCATTGCCCTATTGATGAGCATCCCCTCAATTTCCAAATCTTGCCATCACAAAAAGAGCGTGTATACACACACACATACATATACACATAGATGTATGTGTATATGCCATGAATATATCTATGCTATCTATATATGTGTGTATACATATTATATATGTTATATATATTACATAATATTAATGCATATAGTATCCTTTTCCTTTTTCTTTGATCTCTTTGGCATATTGATCTAGTAGTAAAATTGCAGGTATTATAGGGATTGCAGATATGCGCCACCATGTCTGGCTTAGGAAATTACCATTATCAGGGAATATTACCATGGTTATAGTCTAACAAATTAGAAAATTTAGAGGGAGTAGATGACTGCCTACAAAATATAAATTAACAAAGCTGACACAATAGGAAATGAATAATTTAAATATATTGGTCTCTGAAGATGGAATAAAATGAACCATCAAATAGTTTTTCCCACAAAATAAAAACCTTGACAAGACAAATTCAAAATGAAAATATTTCAAAATTTTTATTTAAAAATATGTTTCACTAATGCTGTTAAAAATTTACATTATTATTACTTCACAGTGATTCCCTAAAACAACAAAAGAAATTTCTCCTTTACTTAAGAAGTGTAATTAAGCAAAATGAATCAACATATTGACCATGTCTTATAATTTTTACCTCATTCCAAATCTATAGTTCAGCATTCTATGTTAAGAAGTGAGAACCTGCTTTTACAGGTCTCCGAAGTCAGGATTAGTCACTGTTGATCAGGAATTGTTAGAGTTCTGAGATCTTGAAATGTTATTTTCCCTTTATGTAAAAACTGGAGGCTCTGACATGTTGGGAACCCCCTTCTACTAAGAATTGTATATTATATATTTTGTTCTAGGAATATATGAACTAGATTCAGTCAGGAGTAAAGCTTTTTCTCCCTTTTCACTCATTATACTCCACTTCCATATTTAAGGATTCCTTCAAAAGCATTAATAGGACCCCTTCTAGAAAAATATTCAATATGCAAGATAGATCAGGCAAAAGGACAGCTATTTTTTTTTCTACCGCAAAAGAAATACTTAAAGCACAAAAGATTTGTAAGGCACACATTGACAAGTATGTAAATATGAAACAATAAACTATAATTCTCATTTTAACTACTGTTTACATTATTCACATAAAATATTAAAAAAATGAAAAAAAAGTCATAAAATCACTAAACAGCCTTATTCCCCAGCTCTGTATAGTCCAAACAATTGCATTGGTGGAGGTCATCTTTTTCTCTGAGGAGATGTTATAGAGATCACCTCTTCTTGCCAATCACACAGACCTCTCAATGATTTTGGGTAATAGTAGTCTGGGTAGTAGTAGCCAAAGCTAGAAATGCCTATATCAGGCAAGAAGGATGGAATACACACTTGTTTAGCACCTATTATGTGCCAAACACTGTACTAAGAGCTTTAATAATATTATCTTATTTGATCCTCACAACCACCATGGGAAGTAAGTTCTATTAATAACCCCATTTTAAAGTTGAGGAAATCAAAGCAAACAGAGTTTAAGTGACTTTCATAGAGTCACATAGCTAGAAAGTTTAAGTGACTTTCATAGAGTCACATAGCTAGAAAGTAACTGAGGCCAGATTTGAAATCAGTTCTTCTTGATTGCAAGCCCAGAGTTCTATTTTGCCACTTAGCTACTTAATATCAGGATTGCTTTTTGGTTACCTCTGCTTAAGGAAAAAAACACAAAAAAGAAGGGACTGGAAAAAAAGGACATTTTTTTGAGAAAAATAGAAAAAAGTAGCTTGAGGTGAAACAGAAAATTCTGAGGTCTTAGAGAAAAGCAATCTTTTTGAGGCAAAGTACTTACTGATACCAAAGAAGCCTTCAGTATATTATTTATATTTAGGAAACTGCATCAAATAACTATTTGAGGACTTTGGGACAATTGTATATTTAACTATGTAATATCTGAAGGAAATGTGTATTTTGAGCTTATCAACTTATGATAGAGGTGGCATAATACATACTAGGAGGTCCTGACTTGAGGAACCAGAGTAGAAACTAGCATTAGAAGCTACATACAGAAGACAGAAGACAGAACACATGGCACAAGATTTACAAGACATAAGACATAAGCATTATGAGTCAGAAATAAAGATTCAGAATTTAGGAGTCAGGACCAAGGAGCCAAGAGAATAGATGCTGAAGAAGGCTACAGAAACTAATGGAGTTGAGAAGGAAATGGATTTCAGTTGAGAGTCAGAGAAGCATTGAAGAGATAGAAGCAGAGCCCAAATGAGACTAAATGATTAGTGATAAGATAGGCTATGCAGTTGATATGGGGAGGTGATATGATTAGAGGAAAGCTCTGAATGCTGAGAGCTGATTAGAGAAAGCAGAATCCTTGTTAAGGTAAGATCTGATTTCGGCTGATATCTGGTTAGTTTAAGTTTGATGTTGGAATAAGTAAAGGATTCACAAGTCATTTAATAGCTTAAAAAGGAGCTTTAATTATTCATAACATAGAAAAGATATACCAACATTTACACTGGGTAGAAATTCTCACAGTCCCCTACACCTCCCTATTAAAATCTAATTGATCAACAAGGAAAGAATGTGGGGACTCATATGGTCTTGGGACATCTGCTAAGTCTAAATGGCCCCAACTCAATGTGAATGGGCTTTTTATATGCTCTTGAGTAACAAGGAAGTCATGTCAATATGGTCAAAGGCTACCAGAAAGCTGTATCAAATGAGATGCAGCTAGAGCCTCATTCCCTTCCCTTCCCCAATTTGGGTTAGTATTTATATAGCATTTTAAGGATGGAAAGTACTTTATAAATGTATTTCATTTCATTTTCAGAAAAAAATAGCTTAACATATTTCAGGGGAACTTTCATAGATAGTGGGTCCACCTCTGCCATTTGGAATGCTGGCTGTTGGAAAGGCTGCTTTATTTTTTATGACCATGTATAGTTTTAGAGGAGGGAAACCTTTCAGAGGCTTTCCTACCTTGCCCTTTACTGTCTTCTATGGTTCAAGAGGGAAAACTCCTTTAAAGTCCAGAGAGCAGATATGAAACACTGTAGATCTCAGACTTAAGGAAAATTGTATGTGATGTTGCCTCAGGATCCAGTTAAGAGAGCAATTGTAAGCAGTTGTAACCCTACCCTAGGCTTAAGGTTACTGTCTGTTAAAATAATTTTAGCACTGCTTTAATTGGTATATTGGTATAATTGGTATGCAGAGAATCTACTTCATCTAGCTGGAGAGTGGAGAGGTCCAGAAGAAAAATGGTTCCACCCTTCAGGTAAGGTAACATGTGGTCCAAACTGTTCCTAAAAGAAATCAAGGACCCCAATGCATGTAATAAAAAGTTGTGAGTTACCCTGGATACATGAATTTCCCTAGTCATGTGCCTTATTGCTAGGTTTATGTCTTTTGTGACACTCTAACTCCATATTTATCTTTCTTTGTTTCTTGGGTTGGCCAAGAATTTTTTTACCCAGTGATCAAGCTTATTAGCTTCTCTCTTGCCAGCACTATATGTAAACCCAAGCATGAGCAGCTTTCCAGAGGACTGCTTCTGTGAACAGCTTTAAGGTTCTAATCACATAGTGTAGTGAATTCTCTGTTTATATTCAGCAGTAAATTAAAGCAAAACATTCACAGAAACCAAAGTACAGCATTCACAATGTTATAACATAACAACTTATCACTAAAGTGGCCACATAGTTTTCATCAAAGTGGCCACATAGTTTTAAACAAATTTAAATAAAAAATGTCATTCAGTAAGTCCTTAATGCAAGCAAGTCTCCTTAAGGGACACAAAGTACAAAGGTCAAAGTTCTCCACCCTTAGGTCACATTGTCTTAATTTCTGGAGTACAAAGTTCTCCTGTCCCTAGGCCACAGTAATTCATGATCTTCTCAATCAGCACTAAGTACCCAAGGAGAGGTCTTTTCCTCTTGACTTAAGGCTGGCTCTCAGATTCCATGGTTCCTCTTCCATGGTCCTAGCTCCTGCCAGAATCTACCCAACTGTCATCTGGATTCAAAGGTAGGCAACTCTCAACTCCTCGTCTAGTTCCTTGTTCAGTTCCCATTCCATATTGAAGCTCACAGTGTTCAGTCCATCTCAAGTCCTTCCCAGTTTCTATTTCTGGAAAGACAAAGCTTAACAGAGCCAAAACAACATTCATACGCACTGCTGGCATCATCCATTCACTTTCTGCCTGTGAAATCTACACAGACCCACAAACAAAATCTGAGAAATCAACACAAATTGTCAGTATAGTCCCAGGGTCTCCAAAACCCTCCTCCAGGACTTCACAAGTTTTCTCCTTCTCAACTCTGCCACCACAAGTGTTCTCTTCTCAGTTCTGCTCTTTCCTAGCTTGGGCTTCTCCTCATATATGGTAATTAGCTCCTCCCTGTTCCACTCCTTCCTGTTGTATCAGCAAGTTCCTCTTACTGTGGGGGTCACAAGTTCTGTCTCTTAACAAAGACTTGATATAATCATGAGCAAGGCTTAAAAGAAACTTGAACTGAAACAAGGTGCTAAATAATTAAACAGCTGAAACAAGGCACTAAGTACTTCTTTGTTTGCCATTACACTATATTCAAAAAATCCACAAAGTCCTTCTTCATTGCCCTTATCATGGCCTAGAAGTGAACCTGTTTTCTTGAAGGCTATGTTAATGAAGCCTACAAGCTGGAAGTTTTAGTCCCAGAAACAAGTATGCTCATAAGCTATGACAATAGAGGGATAATACGTGAAACAATGGTGAGAGTAGTAGTAGCCTTATTTTACTATGCCTTGATCAGAGCACATGTGGAATATTGTGTTCAGTTCTGGGCAACATATTCTAAAAGAGATGGATGGTTGGATGTTGAGAGATATAAAGATTGGTCCAAGGAACTGGGTATGTTTAACCTGGTGAAGAAAAGACAGAAAAAAACATAATAGTTGTCTTTGAGTATTAGAAAGGTCACTACAAGAAATAGGCTTTTTACCTTTACCACCTGCCACATATGGTCAGAACTTAGAGCTGTGGGTACAAGCCAAAAAAATGAAGATTCTCACTTAGCACAGAACAAAAGCTCCTAATGATTAGAACTGTTTTAAAAATAAAATGGCCTGTCTAAAGAGGAAAAGAATTTCCTAACATAAATCATTTCAACACATATTTATCAAGTGTCCACAATGTCTACGGTTCTGTTCTAGGTACTCAAGGTGCAAATGAATAAAAATCAGTCATGGCTCTAAAAGAGCCTACATTTGGCTGATGGGTTACAGCCAGGGATATGCTGTAGCCAGCTCTTACCAGCTTGTGAGAACCTATTGTTAAATTTTTACTGTATGCCTTCACACCCCAGAAACTGGAAAATACTCCAAATCATGGCTTGATTTATTGTTTTGTTGGTTTTTAGTCTTAAGAAAGTGATGGAGAAGATGTTAGTAAAGCACATTTAACTTAAAAATATGTCATGTATAATTTTTTTCTGGAGAGCTGGTTGTTGAACATTTATAAGCACATCTCTGGCTATAGTATATGTACAATACACAATGACTTAAGTATGAAGGAAACTGAGAAGATATCATATTCAGGAATTCATGGAAAGCACTTAGGATCAGACAATGTTAGAGGTAAAAGAAATCTAGAACATAGAATTTCAGAGCTGAAAGGGCCTTTCCATCATTGGTGAATTTCAAATTAATCCTATATCTACTCTTTTTCAAGATATTATAGAAATAGGGGTGGGACTTGGTAACCTTTGGACTCCCTTTCAACTCTGAGGTTGTCCTGAATATAAAATAATAGTAGGAGACAAGATTGACCACATAAATTGAGGATGGTTGTCAACAGGATAGAACCGGACTTTAACCAGTGGGTAGCTGGAAGTGAACAGAGCTGGTTAGAGACAGGAGAGTCAAGTATCAAATAGAAGTTTAATTTCCTTTTTAAAAAGTTAATTTCTTTCTTTATTTTTAATTTTCAGCATTCACTTCCATAAGATTTTGAGTCCTAAATTTTCTCACCCTTCCTCCCCTCTCCTTTCCCAAACACAGAATGCTATCTGATATAGGCTCTACATATATGTTCATATTAAACATATTTCCATTTGTCATGTTGTAAAGAAGAATTGGAACCAATAGGAGGAATCACAAGAATGATCAAACAACAACAAAAAGAGAGAGCAAAGAGTATACTTTGATCTGCATTCAGACTCCATAGTTCTTTTTCTGGATGGGGATAGCATTTTCCATCATGGGTCTTTTGGAATTATCTTAGATCCTTGCATTGCTGAGAACTAAGTCTATCAGAGTTAGTCATCACACAATGTTGCTTTTACTGTGTACAATGGTTCTGCACACTTCACTCAGCATCAGTTCATGTAAGTCTTCACAGGTCTTTCTGAAGACGGTCTGCTCATCATTTCTTATGGAAGAATGGTATTCCGTGACAGAAGTTTAATTTCAGAGTAAAGGAAATGGTTTGTAAGCAAGGACATATGTGCCAGGGCCCTACCCCTAGCTGGGGGTGGGGGGGACCCAATGTAGTTTGGGGAGATCTCAATACTTATACCAATGGCTATGGAGTGAACTGTAGACCTGGCAATGAGGGGTAACAGCAACAATGAGACAAGTTTGATTCATAGCAGGGTTTCACAAATGGAACATGGGAACTTGTCTGGTGCTTATCTGAGCTCAGAGAACATCTGGTGCCAGTAAAAGAAATACAATAATTATATGATTTTGCCAGTGTATCAGCAAGCACCCTAGCATACCCAGGGTGGCTGCTAGCACAGGTTCTTAGATCTGCTTTTCTAAAGGAAAGCAACTCAAAATGGGTTAACAATGTTACTTTAATCAATCAAACATATATCATTTACCTAGTTCAGGGGAAAAAGTCAGCACCCTGAACTTGAGAGAACACAGACAGAATACAAACACAAGTTAACAAGCAGAAGATACAAGCAGACAAAGAAACAGATCAGCAGACGGACTTCCAACCATGTGACCATTACATCCACACCTAGTCAGTTACCAGAGAGGGAAGCACCAACATCTGGGTTTTTCAAAGCCAGGGGCTCAACAGCTTCCCTGAGTCTCATCTGGTCAAATGATACAACTCTTCTCAAAGTGAGCCCCAAAGCAAAACCTCACATCAGGGTGTATGTATAGCCTTCTCCTGGATCAGAGAATGTCACAGCCCTCTTGACCCACTGCCCAGTCACAGAGCAACAAGACATGGGCATTCCTGAAAAACAAGCCTCCCGCCACAGGTTCCATGTGACTTTCAAATCAGGGAAGGTTCTCAGAGTCACTTAAGTCTATCAAAGGGCCTAGGGGCAGGGAAAATCTTCAGATTCCCATAACAGGCAGAAGGTGAGATTATTCACAGTGTGAACACAAAGGATTGTTGGTATGCCAAGCTCAGGGCATGGCTTTCTTGCTGGTCTTTAGCTCTGGAAAACAGGGTGTCTCCTAATATCTTGACATGGTGTATGTTGACATTTTCCAGTCGCAAAGAAATGACATTTTTGCCAGTAGCACAGGGCATTTCCACATAGTATAATATTTAGAAAACAACAAAAGGTTTCATCATTCAGTCAGTACATTTAATGGTTTCTGTTAAATATCCATGAATCAATTCTGTGAAAATTGACAATAAAAGAAAAATGACATTATTTCATTTGTTCAGCGTGCATGCCTCCTACTAAATTCCAATAAAGAGAAAACAATTATGAAACTACTACTGATATAGGTGATGTTTTTATTCCCTCCTGAAAGTATTAGACATGTATCTGCTGCCTTTACAATTTATGAAATTTGGTGAACTGAGATAATACTTAATTCTAATGTAAAGTATTACCTCATTAATGATTATCAATAAACATTTACTAAATTACCACTCTATTTGGCATTTGTTATTAATAAAACTCTTAAGCAGTTGGTAAATACATAAGGAAAAACATTGAAGGGAAATTATATATTCCCTCAAGTTTGCAGCCTTGGAGTCATCTTCTGCTTCCTCTTTCACACCCCCAGCCCAAACAACTTGTTTCCCAATCTTGTCAATTCCACCTTCACAGTATTTCTAACATCCCTTCTCTCCACTCGTATAGCTGCCAGTATAGTCTGGGCCCTCATTAAATTTTCCCTGAGGGGGTGGAGCCAAGATGGCGGTGTAGCAGCAGCAACATATTGCAGCTCTCACATAGCCACCCCAAAATACCCATAAAACAGGACTCTAAACCAATCCCAGAACTCCAAAACGCACACAAAGATACTTCCCACTAAAGTCAGCTTGGCTACGAGGAACCATATCAGCACTGTGAACCAAAACCAGCCTGCCCTGAAGCCGCGGCTCTGCCCCGGGGGTGGCTGGACGCAGAGGAGCCTCTCAGGTGAGCGGATTAGCAGCAGCTGCAAGTGGGGATTGCGAAAGGGGGAGATAAGCAGTACAGCCGAAAGGCCTCCAGGGCGGAAAAGTGAAAGGCAGAGGTTTTGCACCCGCCTCCGCGTTGCAGCTTCCCGCCCATGGCCTGCACACGGCAGGGGGACTTAGCGATTGTTCTCAGGCCAGTGCTCTCGCGTTGAGTGGCCTGGATCCAGATCGCCGTCTTGGGCCTCTGTCTTGGAGTCTTCATTATCTGGTCAGCCAGAAGTATTTAGGAAGAGTCCCAGCATCTTCCTGAGAGCTACGGCAGCCGGGAGGACCCCAGCGATTTGGGACAGAGCTTTCCCTTCTGGAAGCACAGCCCCACAGAGATTTAAAAAAAAATCACTGTCTGAAGAACTATGAGTAAGAATAAACATAAGAGGCAAAGTAAGAACAGCTCCCAAACCCTTGATTCCTTCTTTGGGGAAAAGAAAGGTCATGGGAGAGAGAGGGAGGAGGAGAGCGCAGCCAGAGCACCCCCACCAGGGGCCTCCAATAAACATGAAGAATGCCTTAAAGCTAGAGATGAGCTGAAGAAGGATTTTCAAAACCAGATAAGGGAAGTGGAAGAAAAATTGGGAAGAGAAATAAGAACTTTG
>JAQQSU010012538.1:0-11890 GCA_028627135.1 Pseudochirops cupreus | reverse complement strand
TTGGTTTTGAAAATCCTTCTTCAGCTCATCTCTAGCTTTAAGGCATTCTTCATGTTTATTGGAGGCCCCTGGTGGGGGTGCTCTGGCTGTGCTCTCCTCCTCCCTCTCTCTCCCATGATCTTTCTTTTCCCCAAAGAAGGAATCAAGGGTTTGGGAGCTGTTCTTACTTTGCTTCTTATGCTTATTCTTACTCATGGTTATTCAGACTGTGATTTTTTTTTTTAAATCTCTGTGGGGCTCTGCTTCCAGAAGGGAAAGCTCTGTCCCAAATCACTGGTCCTCCCAGCTGCCGTAGCTCTCTGGAAGATGCTGGGACTCTTCCTACTCTCTTCCGGCTGACTGGATAATGAAGACTCCAAGACCAAGGCCCAAGATGGCCATCCGGATCCAGGCCACTCAACGCGAGAGCACTGGCCTCAGAACAATCACTTAGTCCCCCTGCTGTCTGCAGGCCATGGGCAGGAAGCTACAACACAGAGGCAGGTGCAAAACCTCTGCCTTTTGCTTTTCCGCTCTGGAGGCCTTCTAGCCAGACTGCTTTTCTCCCCCTTTTGCAATTCTCACTGACCTAGTTCTGAATGCTGCTTGCAGCTGGCGCTAATCCGCTCACCAGAGAGGTTCCTCTGCTCCTCCCATCCAGCCGCCCCGGGACACAGCCACGGCTTCAGGCCAGGCTGGTGTCGGTTCGCAGTTCTGATATGGTTCCTCGTAGCTGAGCTGACTTTAGTGGAAAGTATCTTTGTGTGCGTTTTGGAGTTCTAGGATTGGTTTAGAGTCCTATTTTATGGGTATTTTGGGGTGGCTATGTGAGAGCTGCGATATGTTGCCGCTGCTAGGCCGCCATCTCGGCTCCGCCCCCTAGTTAGGCTTTTTCAATGATAGGAGAAGAAAAGTAAAAAGTGAGAGGAATTTGGGAGGAAACAATTCAGTTAAGTATTGTTAAATACAAAACTTAGGTAGGCGTTCAATGGAGATTGGTTGAAGGAATGCAGGAATAAATAAATTAAACTGAACTTCTATCTCCTGTCGTAAATATCTAGGTCCTCTTATTTTTCATATTTTTACTGTACCTTATGTAATTTGTTTTCTTGGTATTAATGGCATAAATTATCTTCCCTAAAAGAAAGAGAATGTATTATATCAGAACTCACAGTATTCATAAAATTCAGTTCAACCACAAATGTTAACTGGGCACCATCACCTGTTAGGGACATTGCTACTGACAGGAGAGACTTGAGAACAAGTCCCTGCCTTAAAGCAGTAAGGATATTTGAGGCTACAATATGAGATAACCAGCTAAGAACAGGCCTGAGAATCAGGAGCATGAATCATAATTCTGGCTCATGTGCTAATTGAATAGACAACATTGAGTAGTTTATATATTTTATCTGCAAAAAAGAGATAATATGTTTGTCATCAACTTGTTTTAGAGAAGTGCTGTGAGAGCTAACTGGGAAGAACTATACAGCACACTGCCAATATAAAGCTACAGATATGTTTAACGTAATTAATATTTAGGGTTTTTTTCTGCGCTTCTGATCTTATGCTGGTAAGAATGTTAGCACTCTAAATAAGCCGTAAATATCTATTTTTGCTTTGTGTTCAGTAAACAAATGTTCCCATCTTTTTTGCACTTATAAATTTACTGTAATTTAGCCTTCTGTGAAATGTTTGCATTTATCTTCCTTTTTGCCCACTTCTGCTCTGGCAGATATGTGCCAAATAAAATGTTAGTATCAGCAAACAAACATTTTAGTTGGGCGCGTCCTAACTGTCCAAATGTTTGTTTTTAGTTGGAACTATTTGTTTCGGTTGCTGTGATGAAACATGAACTTATTTTTGTACCATCTCAACAGCTCAACTGTTTCTGCTTTTTAAGTTCTCTTTGGTCTCCATTTACTCAGCCCTCCTTCCTTATGAGTTTTACCATTGACCAGAAAGTCTTGTGAGACTTCAGTAACTGTCTAGTAAGAAAGCGTGCAATTCGTGGATAGCCCAAACGTTTTCAGTAACATTTGCTTGGAAAAATTTCACTGGCAGTCAGTACACATTATTCCAGCCTATTTCAAAATATCTGTGTATCCTTGCAATACTTTGGTTGTGTCTATATCACATGACTGGATTGATGGGCTTTTCTTTCAGGTGATTTTGTTTGTTTGTTTGTTTTTGACAATTTATAATAGTTGATAGAGACCATTTGATAAGATTTACATCCAGATGAGGTAATTAACTTAACATTAAGGTGGCTTCTCAGGGATGCAGTTTTAATAAAAACATTGCATCAACCATATGGTGAGCCCATCGACTCTTGACAATCAGCTGACAACAAACATTATTATCCCCTTTTCATGGATGAAATATATAAGCTATCAAGGGTTGTTAATCCAATAGCATAATACAACCCTCAAAAATTATCAACCAGCCACGATCAATTTAGTAGTTGTCAGAACAGCTCAGATTTTATTTAGTGGTTTAGAGACAGCATGTATGAATCTTACATGTAGGCCTTATAGTAATGTCTAAAAAGGTTTCCTTCTTTGCCTTTCTTTTATTTACTTAATCACGACTTTGGCTAAAAAGAGAAGAAAACCAATCCTGTATTGCAGGAATATATTTGAATGAACAAAAATCATATTGATTCTTTTATTTGGTACTGAATTATTGACCCCCGCATTAGGAGTGGAGAATCTTAGGCTCACGGACTATACTTGATCTTTGGCATAATTTCACTTGACTATGAGCAGTTATCAAGGACATGTTATCTCCATTTTAGTCAGTGGTTGAAAAAAATGCAATATACTTTAAAACAAATTTAAAACTAGTATTCTTAAAGTTATGTGATAAAGTTTTTAATCTTTGGAAGTCTTATATCTGTCTGGGTAGTTCTCCCTGGGTTACTCTGCTTCCTTCTTAATGTTCTTGGTGTGATTTGTTCCTCAATGCCTCTTTATTTCTCTGTGTGTGACATCTGCATGTATCCTGTCTTTTTAGTCCTTGTTTATGGTATTGCGTCTTCATATGTTTCTATCCTGTATATGTGGATATGAAATTTCCATGTTTTACGTATTTATTTACGGATGTATTTCCATGTCTCTTTTCTGCATCTACATGAGCAAGTCTATGTCTATATTACTTTTATTTTTAATTTTGTGTTTTTAATGTCTCCCTGTGTATGTCTTTTGTTATTGTTGGTTGTTTTAGTAGAATCTGACTCTTCGTGACCCCATTTGGGGTTTCCTTGGCAAAGATACTGGGGTGGTTTGCCGTTTCCTTCTCCAGCTCCTTTATAGATAAGGAACTGAGGCAAACACAACTAGGAAGTGTCTGAGACCAGATTTGAACTCGGGGAGAGCAGGCTTCCTCACTCCAGACCTGGCGCTCTATCCACTGTGCCACCTAGTTGTGTGTGTGTGTGTATATACATACACAATTGTGAAACTATGTTTCTCCCCCCAAATTCCATTCTGAGTTTTCATTGGGCTTTCTGTGCCTATGTATTCATAGTTGTAATAGTCTCTCTGTGTCTATTTCTTTTCTTTTTCTTTTTGGAGGATGAAAGACAGGGCAATTGGGGTTAAGTGACTTGCCCAAGGTCACACAGCGAGTTTTCTGTGTCCAGTGTCTGAGGCTGGATTTGAACTTGGGTCCTCTTGACTCCAGGGCCAGTGCTCTATTCATTGAGCCACCTAGCTGCCCCTCTGTGTCTATTTCTTAAGTGAGCATAATATAGAACTAAAGTATAGCTTTTATTATTTCTTACTTATTAAAGTGTTTTGTTCTTAATATTTAAGATTGTTTTATAGTCCTCTTTTTATAAAAAATGAAAAGTATAAAGCTAAGTTGTTTCTTACAGGAAATGGTAAAGATGAACCTGTATAGTGCATTTTGTTTCAATCTGACTCAAAGGACAGTGATTTCCCTTTGAGGAAGCAGCATACTGTAGTAGAAAGTAGAGGACCTTACTATGTATGTATTCTTGGACTAGGCACTTTACCTTTCCTGGCAACGTCTGAAGGAGTTGTATGAAATGTATCTAACTCTCTAAGGCTGCTTCTCCCTCTAAAGCACATGAACTACAAGAGTGGTCACTGGAGACCAAGAGTGAGGTCAGTGGGAAAAGCAGCTTCAAAATTCAAGTTTGTCATGGACTGCTAGAAGCTAACCAATACTTGAGAATTGAAAGACTTTCATAAAATTTACCTATCACAGAATGATTTTTGGGATGATCAGAAGGTCCTTCACCATCTAGCACCAGCCTCGGTGTCCAGTTCTGTCATATCAATCCTCTCCAACATTTTAACCAACCTGGATTGGAGTCTGCCCCCCAAATCTGCTCTGTGTCCAAGTCTATGAGATTTCTCACATTTTTCCTTATTCCTTAAGTTAGGTAGGTGATAAATGATATATAGACACAGACAGATATATAGATGGATGTATAAAAAATTGATTATAGATGACAGATAAATGATAGACAGATAGATGGACATAGATTATAGGTGACCGGCAGATGATAGAGATTTTAATTCACAGAAAAATAGTTAATAGATAAATTGACAATTAGACAAATATATACATACATATATATATATACACACACACACATATATATATCTTATATATATTATATCTTGTCTATAAATATATATGATATATATATGTATTTATAATGTCCAAATGTTTATTTTCAGTTGGAACTATTTGTTTCAGTTTCCATGATGAAAACATGAACTTATTTTTGCACCATCTTAATGAGTCAAATGTTTCTGCTTTCTAAGTTCTCTTTGATCTCCATTTACTCAGCCCTCCTTCCTCATGAGTTTTACCACTTCTTAAAGAGTCCTATTCACTGAATGGGTGTTACTTCACTCAAAGTGATAACATGAAAAGACCTCAGCCTAAAAGGGTCATGGTCTCCCATTGCATTCTGGGCCATCTCCAGTCCTCCTGATGAATATCAGGTCACTGGCCCCAGATGGCTCTGGAGGAGAAAGTGAGGCTGGTGACCTCCCTCACTCAAATCAAAGTCAACTGCAAATCATGTCATCATCTCCCAGATGTCATGGTCCTCTTTGAGAACGAAGGACAAACACGAAAACGGATATGTACCATGTGTCAAGCACTGTGCTGGGGATGCAAAGAAAGGCAAAAGACAGTCTGTGCCTGTGAGGAGCTCATGATACATGAAGGAAGAGCACAGGACAACTTATAACAGAACGGCGGTGGGATGGAGATGCACAGGAGCAGGGCTGGTATAATGAAGTTAAAGAGCGTGCAATCAGTTGGAAGATGAAGAGACAGAGGATCTGGGAAGAGCTCTCCACTTGTCCATCCTACCCCCTTTCCAACCAGAGGGAGGGGCAAGGGCTTCTGAGAAGGTGTGAGTTTCAAGGCTCATTATCCTTGTAGCATAAAGGGGTTCCAGACTATCATATCTAAACTCTGTATCCTCCTCTGAGCCAAGCACAGTGTCCTGTGTCTAGTATATGCTTACGAAAGGGGTGCTCTTGATGATGATTTAGAGAGCTGTAGGAGTATTTCAGGAAACCTGAGGTTGCGTAAGTATGTGGCATTTTAAATCATGACTGTATTCATTTTGGTGTGTTTGGATCACAATTCTGACACAGTCAAGCTCAAAGGACCCCAATTCACATAAACAGTGGTTTTTAAGGCAAACTACAAGTAGGGATCTCCATCAAATAAAATTGAGACATTTCCCTCAAATTATGCCATTAATATTCATGAATTCTATTGTCACTCCTATCACCTATTTTTAAGTGACAAGTAGATGGTGTGAACTCCAAAGAACCTTGTCATAAAAGTATGACAGAAAAATTAGCAAAAATAGAGTGCTGGTAAATGCAGAGCTCTAAGCAACATAACCGTTGGGTGGTGTGAATAAGAGTACATTAGAGAATTTCTGACACAATCAGAACAAGAAAACGAAAAGTCCTGAAAGAATGAATGGCATACATTATAAGTAACGATACCTGGCACTGCGCTTCACATCAAAGGTGACCTTTGAACTTTTGGAAAAGGATTAAGGACCCATAGCAAGATGCTTAGTGTGATGCTTCAGCATAATGGGGTGTAATGGAAGGAAGCCTTAGAGGGCACAAAAAGATGTACTTTAAGCTGACGAATTTAGCCCCTCTGAGTTTATTCTACATAACATTATTTGTAATTCAATTTCACTGCTTCACAATGAAGCTAACATGAGTTGACCCACAAAAAATTTTCAGTGTCGCATGCCTACCTACAAAGTGTTTTGATGTCCAACTCTTTTTTTAAAATTTATTTTAGTTTACATCATTCATTTCCATGAAATTCAACTCTTCATGACCCCATTTGGGATATTCTTGGCAAAGATACGGGAGTGGTTTGCTGTTTCCTTCTCAACTTAATTTACAAATGAGGAAACTGAGGGAAATAGGGATTAAAGTGACTTGCCCAGGTCACGCAACTAGTATGTATCTGAGGCCAGATTTGAACTCAGAAAGAGAGAAGTCTTTCTGACTCTAGGCCTGACACACTATCCACCCTTCCATCTAGCTGCCCAATTTAGGAAGTGATACAATTTGCCTAGGTCATATAATTAGAGTATTTTAGAGCCACACTGAATCTTAGTGACTACCTCAGCCAATATCATTTTGCAGATGAAGGAAATGAAACATCTTCCTTTTCCATTTTTGAAAGAGACTACAGTGCTTCATTTCCATCAATTAGTCAGTCAACCAGCAAGCATTTATTAAGTGGGGATACAGAGAAAAGGAGAAAAAGCCCCACATAGTTCCTGCCCTCTAAAATCATATGTTCTAGTGAGGAAGACAACACATAAATAATTAGTTTCATACAATATAAATACAGATGAGAAAGAACATAATCTTATCAGAGAAGGCTGCATTTCCCATGGAGTCAAAGAGGGGAGAAAGTCTTATTTAACCCCCTCCCACTTTGTCTTCTCTGCCTCAATAGAGTTTCTGCCTATGTCAAGCAGAGAAGTATTTTGTTCTTAGCCTGTGACCTATGTGATCATTAGCTAGCTCACAGAGATTCCTAAGTGCCTCTCAAAGGTTGTTAGGAAATTGTTGTAGCAGGTGTGATGCAAGAATAAACAAATGTATATTTTGGGGGATACTGAGTCATGCTCATTGCTGGCTCTGCTCTTCTCTCCCAACATCTCAGCAACATCACAAATGGTGCTTTGGGCTAGGGTTTGGGAAGTAGAGAAGCCACCCAGGGAATGACTGTGCACATCAGGAGAAGGCTCCCATGAGGAGGTTGACACAAACTTAACCTCCAAACCAGGGCTTTGGAGAACCACATTCAACATTCGAGAAATTATTATATCATTGTGGGCAAGTCATTTAGCCCTGTTTGCTTCAGTTTCCTCATCTGTAAAATGATCTGGGGTAGGAAATGGCAAACCACTCCGGTATCTTTGCCAAGAAAACCTCAAATGGGGTCAAGAAGAGTCAGACATGACTGAAGCAACCAAATAGCATTATTATTATTATTATTATTTTGGAGGGGGAAGGCAAGGCAGTTGAGGTTAAGTGACTTGCCCAAGGTCACACAGCTAGTAAGTGTGTCAAGTGTCTGAGACCAGATTTGAACTCAGGTCCTACTGACTCCAGGCCTGTGCTTTATTCACTTTGTCTCCTAGCTGCCCCAATTATTATCATTAAAAACATGTAAAGGAAAATCTTCCTTCCTCACTCAGGGAACAAGACAGGATTTGTAAGCAGTTGTAGTTGGCATTTGCCTATTTGAGAAGATATTAGAAGCAAAATGTTAAAAAAAAAAGCCCACAGTCATCCTCAATAATCTTACAATAAAGTGGGGGGTGGTGTATGGGTATCCAGGGAATACAAGCACCTCTAGTATGAGGGCTGTGCATCCACTGTGGGTGTCCACCTCCCCCACCTCTCATTTGTGGCTCCAAGATGCTGTAGCACAGGCAGCGGCCACCTGCTGGAAACCATCTTGGCCAATGGGCTAAATCACATTGAGCATCAATTGAGGGGCCTCAAATGCAGAGTGTGTTATGGGGGTCTCCCAAGCATGTGAAGACTTTCCCTGGCAGAACTGGCAGATGAAAGCAATTTTTCCATCCCCCGTGAAGTGGCTCAAGCAGGTGCTATGGAATGCTTTGAGCATTTGACCATTTTTGCCTATCTCAGAGTCCTGTGGCAACAGGCAAGTGATGAAGCAGCAGATGCAGATATACTGGGAATTGTAATCACAACCCTGCACGTGGGCTGCCCAGGTCACAGGGTTGTCTTCTCACTGGAATAAAGCAACAGTGGGATTTGTCAGCCCCCGGGTGTCTGAGAAGCATTTTTAAAGAACCTCCTGTGGTGAGGAAGAGGCTAGAAAATGTACCCTAATAATTGTATATGTCACCCAATGCTGGCCTGCTTAGCACAGAGGGAGGAGATCCCATCCTGTAGTCAAAACACACAAAAAGTACAAAAACTTTTGTGGACATGGGCCACACTGGCACAGGATCTCCTGGTATGGCATGCCTGCATCAAAGAAGGGACTGTGCTCTATGAGCAATGCAGAATTGCAGCGGCCAATGTGAGATGTGCAAATTTAGAGACAAGTGCATATGGACTATTTGTGCCTGACCTGAGTAGAGTCTTCCAAGCTCATAGTGGTCTGATCAGCCACAGTCAGTCACATTGTGCCTTGGCCCTGACATAGTGATGTCATTTTGGGCTTCTTTGAGCATGAGGAACAATAATCAACCAACAACCAACCAAAATAAGAGAGAAGGGAAAACACAGCTGAACATAACACAAAGTTAGAATGTAATGCACAGGAAAGGTTCAGTGACATGCAAAATTTAAAGAGAGGGAGAGGATTTGTTTCTAGAGGGATTATGTAGAGTTTCATGAAGGAGGCAATCCCTGAGCAAGGCCATGAAGGAAGAGAAGGATTAAAACAGAGAGATATCTGGAGGGTTCCCTCTCAGACTTGAAAGATTACCTACTTGAAGGCACAAAGGTAGGAGTGAAAAGGAAGAGATTAGAAGATGGGGAGTAGTTTAGTGTGGCTGAAACAGTCTCTCTGTGAAAGTTAAGTGGAACTAGATAAAATGGAAAAGGTGTGCTAGAGTCTGAATATGGATGGTCTTAACTATCAGATCATCAAGACCAACCTATACCCGAAAGGAATTCCAAAGACCACACACCTGATAAGTGGTCATCTCTACTCTGCGTGAAGATATCCAGTCAGGGAGAACCTCCTGCCTCCTGAGGCAGATTGTTTCACTCCCAGATAGCTCTGGTTGTTAGGGAGTCTTTTCCTTACAGTGAATTTTAATTTTCTTATGTAATGGGAGTCTAGTGTATGCTCGTTCAGCTATCTCAATCTCTCCACGTGGAGGACATTAGGGAGAGTCGTGATAGTATGTAAGTGAAGTACCTTGGAGAAAGTGTGGAACATACATAGAAACTTATGATCAATTACATAGCTAGAACTATTGGCATCTCCTATGGTTTTGTTTGTTGTTTGTTTTTGCCTCATGCTTTGGGGCAGAGGGAATCTCACTGACTCCTTCCCCCATGGCATCTGGTAAAGGTCCATGATGTAAGGGAGGATCTTACCTCCAGCTGCCCGAGGCAATACATCCCAAGGAGGTCCTTAGTCCTTGACCTTTGCCTTTGTATCTTTCCATTCCAGGTAGAGGAAATGGAACTTCCAAGACCTTGGGAGTCTGAGGAATCTGGAGATCATTCTAGGCCAGGTGTGTAGCCGGTCCAGCATCTGTGATTCAAAAGGCAAAGAACAATCGTCTGAATCCATGCCATTGCAAAAACTCAAATGAGGACTCATCTGACAGTGATATCGCCTTTGAATGTGACTTTGATGGGAATGATGTTATATAGGAACTAAGCTTATTCCCCTAGAGACTGAGGAGGTACAGGGGAGAGTATGATAGATATTCATGGGGAAATGTTTGTATGTTTGTTCTTACTATGTCAGTGAAGCAAATTTCCCTTCATAACAGCTAATTGATTTTGAGTCATTAAATGGAAACAATGCTAGCCACTGGTCTTTAACAATGGGGAATGAACGTAGCCAGTGGGGTCCTGAGTACTAAAGCATGAGGTATCCCTACTCTTCAGGGTTACCCCCCTGAGACTTTTGAGAATCTGGTGCCGGGAGAATGAGCCAGAGCCTCCCTGTCAAACTTCTCTGAAATTTCCATTCCTTGCTTTCACTTTTGTCTTCTAGGACCATTAAACCTCTAGATTAATCCCTCTATCACATGACAAGCTTTCAGGTGTTTGAAGAGAGCTCACATGTCCCTCCTAAGCCTTCTCTTGTCCAGGTTAAACAATAGCTCCTTGAATGAACAAAATGAATGAATTTTTATAAAGCATTTATTAAATGCTCAGTTATGCAAAGCACTGCAAGAAACAGAAAATTGGAGACAGAGATATGAGATAGAAACCCTCCTCAAGCTCACATGTTCCTTAGGGTACAGTGGCAAAGCTGGCAGCTATGTATTTTCTTTTATGTTGTTTCCACGGATTAAACCGTATCTGTATGTATGTCTCCTTCCATGGATCCTCATATGGCAGGAGCTGGAAGCCCTCCAAAACGAATAGATTCATTTACAAATTCATGGAAACAGATATAACCAAGCCCATAGAAAACATGAGATCTTCCAGTGAATACTTCTTACCCATTGTCTGTATGGGGGCAGCTAGGGGACCCAGTGGAAAGAATGTTAGGTTTGGAGTCAGGAAGACTCATCTTCCTGAGTTCAAATCTGACCTCAGACACTTACTACCTGTGTGAACCTGGGCAAGTCACTTAACTGTTTGTCTCAGTTCCTTATCTGTAAAATGAACTAGAGAAGGAGATGGCAAATCACTCCAGTATCTTTGCCTGGAAAATGCCAGATGGAGTAGGACACAACAGAAATGACTGATCAACACAAATTGTGCAATCTTAGTGATTTATACTACTGCCCTGAATAGGTCAGTTTTTGTTCCCCTGCACTGGTGCTCTACAATGCACTGTCTGCCTCCCCCACTTCTCCTCCACTCCCACTACGTTCTGGTTACTGCACCCATTAGATGCTTTCATTCACTCTCTTCACTCAGTTGATGGTGATGATTTTGCTGCCCTAGTGCCTACTTCCTTCTATTCAACTCTGGTACCTGCAGTTCATCTCTCCTCCAACAGATGGTACCTGTCCCCCATTTGCTTTCTCATGCTTCTCTCCACAGTTCAGCTCTTTTCCAGCAGATGGAGGTCCTCCTCTGACTCCGAATTCAGCACAATTTCCATTGTACATTACTGCTCCAGGACCCTGGAAGGACAGACCAGGATGCGTGGAAATGTATGCAGAGGAACAGACTTGGAAGTGATCACTAGTACCCCTAGGAGCAGCCAACTGACTCAAGATGCTGGATGCTCATAGCTACCTGTATTGTCATGAAATTTATAGCTGGAAGGGACATTGGAGATAATCTAATCCAATTCGGCTTTGTATATGAGAAAAAGCAGTTCTAAAAAGATGAAATGGCTTGTCTAAGTCACACAGGTAGTAAGTAACAGAGCCAGGATTCAAAACTATATTTTCTGACCTCCAGTCCAATGTTCTTTTCATTATAATGACTGTCTCACAGAACACAGTCTACTGGAGACTGTGATAAGAAGTATCAGATAGAGAATTGTCTTAGTCCCATCACAGCACAGATCACTTTAAGGGTGATAAAGGAGATATCAGGGGGGCGGAGCCAAGATGGCAGCGTAGAAGCAGCAACATATCGCAGCTCTCACATAGCCACCCCAAAATACCCATAAAATAGGACTCTAAACCAATCCTGGAACTCCAAAACGCACACAAAGATACTTCCCACTAAAGTCA
>JAQQSU010012537.1:0-11890 GCA_028627135.1 Pseudochirops cupreus | reverse complement strand
GAGAGCTCTGGCCGAGAACAATCGCTCAGTCCCCCTGCTGCCTGCAGGCCGCGGGCGGGAAGCTGCAACGCCAAGGCGGGTGCAAAACCTCTGCCTTTTGCTTTTCTGCTCTGGAGGCCTTCTGGCCGGACTGCTTATCTCCCCCTTTCACAAATCCCATTCACAGCTGCCACTAATCCGCCAGCTCCTCCCGTCCAGCCGCCCCCTGGGCACAGCCGCGGCTTCAGGCCAAGCTGGTTTCTGTTCGCAGTGCTGATATGGTTCCTCGTAGCCGAGCTGACTTTAGTGGGAAGTATCTTTGTGTGTGTTTTGGAGTTCTAGGATTGGTTTAGAGTCCTATTTTATGGGTATTTTGGGGTGGCTATGTGAGAGCTGCGATGTGTTGCTGCTGCTACGCCGCCATCTTGGCTCCGCCCCCTGTCCCTCCTCCATTATTGAGAAGGCAAGCAATTTGATGCAGGTTATACACGTACAGTCATACAAAACACATTTCCATATTGGTCATGTTGTGAAAGAAAACAGAACAAAAACAAGTACACAAAACCTCAAGAAAAATAAAGTTTTTTTTAAAAAACATACTTAAATCTGCATTCAGACTTCATCAGTTCTTCAGTTCTTTCTCTGGGGATGGATAGCATTTTTCTTCATAAGTCCATTGAGATTGGCTTGAATCATTGTATTGCTAAGAATAACTAGGTCACTCACAGATCATCACGTAATATTGTGGTTGCTGTGTACAATGTTCTCCTGGTTCTGTTCATCTCATGTTCCATCAGTTCATGTAAATCTTTCCAGGTTTTTCTGAGAGCATCCTGCTCATCATTTCATATAGTACAATACTATTCTACCACAGTCATATATGACCATTCCCTAGCTATTCCCCAGCTCATTCCCCAATTCTCCTCCATTTCTAATTCCTTGCCACTCCTAAAAGAGCTGCTATAAATATTTGTGTATATATAGATTCTTATCCTTTTTGTTTTTATCTCTTTGAGATACAAATCTAGTACTGGTCTTTCTGGTTGATGGTTTTATAGCCCTTTATAGTTTTTACCCTCCAGAATGGTTGGATCATTTCACAACAGTACATTAGTGGCTTACTTTCCCCACATCACCTTCTTGTCATTCTTCTTTCATGTCATGTTAGCCAACCTGACAGGTGTGAGGTGGTACCTCAGAGTTGTTTTAATTTGTGTTTCTCTAACCAGTAATGATTTAGAGCTTTTTTCATATGACTATAGATAGTTTTGGTTACTACATCTAAAAACTGCCTGTTTATATCCTTTCTCAATTGGGGAATGGTTCTTATTTTCATAAATTTGACTCAGTTCTCTATATATTTGAGAAATGGAGTCTTAATCAAAGAAATTTGATATACAATTTTCTCACATTTATGATTACTGTATATTTCCATCCATTCTATTTTCTCCCATTTATCCTTCTTACTCTCTTCTTTCACTTTGTCCACCTCAAAAACATTTTGCTTCTGCCAACCATTTCCCTTAATCTGCCCTCCCTTCTATCAGCCCCACTGCCTTTTTATCCTCTTTCCTTCCTACTTTCCTATAGGATAAGATAGATTTCTATGCACAAATGTGTGTGTGTTATTCCCTCTTTGAGCCAATTCCAATGAGTAAGGTTTAAATGTTCCCCCCCATCCACATACCCAATCTTCCCCTACACTGTAAAAACTCTTTTGTACTTATTTTACGTGAGATAATTTACCATTTTGTACCTCTCCATTTCTCCTTCTCCCACTGCATTCCTCTTTCTCACTCTTCAATTTCTTTTTAAATATCATCCCATCATCTCGTCTTAAATCAGTGCCCCCTATGCACGCTCCTAACTGCCTTGATAATATTAAAGTTCTTAGGAGTTACAAGTGTCATCTTCCCATTTTGGAATGTAAGTAGCTTAACCTTATTGAATCCCTTATGATTTCTCTTTTCTATTTGCTTTTTTATGTTCCTCTTGGTCTTGTCTTTGAAAGTCAAATTTTCTATTCAGCTCTGGGCTTTTCATGAGGCGTGCTTGAAAGTCCTCAGCTTTACTGAATGTTTATTCTGCCCCCTGAAAAAGATTATGCTCAATTTCGCTGAGTAGGTGATTCTTCATTGTAATCCTAGTCCCTTTCTCATTCAAATTATCATATTCCAGGCCTTCCCATCTTTTATTATAGAAGCTGCTAAATCTTGTGATATTTGAATTGTTTTTTCTGTTTGAAATATTTTCTCCTTGGCCTGGGAGCTCTGGATTTGGCTATAATATTCCTGGGAGTTTTCATTTTGAGACTTCTTTCAGGAGGTTATTGGTGGATTCCTTCATTTTCTTTTTTACCCTCTGGTTCCATAATATCAGGGCAATTTCCCTTGATTATTTCTTGAAGTATCTTGTCTAAGCTTGTTATCATGATTTTTAGATAGTTCAATAATTCTTAAGTTATCTCTCTTTGATCTATTTTCCAGGTCAGTTGTTTTTCCAATGAGATATTTCACGTTTTCTTCTAGTAATTCATTCTTTGATTTTGTTTTATTCTTTCTTGATGTCCCATGGAGTTGTTAGCTTCCACTTGCTCGATTCTAGCTTTTAAGGAATTATTTTCTTCAGTCATGTTTTGTACTTCCTTTTCCATTTTGCCAATTCTACTTTTTTAAGGTGTTCTTTCCAGTGGATTTTTGTGCTTCTTTCATCATTTGGCCTATTCTGGTTTTGAAGGTGCCATTTTCTTCAGTATTTTTTGTGCCTCCTTTACCAAATTGTTGGCTCTTTTTCATGATTTTCTTGTATCACTGTTACTTTTCCCCAAACTTATCCCATATCTCTCTTAATTTTTAAACTCTTTTTTGAGCTTTTTCAGGAATTCTTTTAGGGCCTAAGACCAATTCACATTTTTCAGTGAGGTTTCAGATGTGACAACTTTGACTTTGTTGTCTTCTTCTGAGTTTATGTTTTGATCTTCTCTGTAAGTATAATAACTTTCCATGGTCAGGATCTTTTTTGTTGTTTGCTCATTTTCCAGCCTATTTCTTGACTTGTAGTTTTATAATAAACATGAGCTCGCTTGTAGGATGGAGGGGCAGTGTACCAAGCTTGTTGTTTTTTTTGTGTGTGCAACTTTTTTTAGAACTAGTTCTAGGGATCTATTTTCTTTTCTTTCAAGGTGGTATGACCTATGAAGAGCTGTCTTTACTACTTTCCTGGCCTGTGATCTGATATTTGGGTGATCACAAGCACTCTTTTTCTCCCTGGAACTGTGACCAAGGTTTCAGCTCCCCTGTGGTCACAAGCTCTGGTGGGCCAGTGCTACTCCTCACTCAGGGATTGTGATCCAAGACTGAAACCTCAATCCCACTATAAGCAATGCAACAGAGTCCTGCATCAAGTACCAACAAAGGGACCCCTGTAATCTCCTTCTAACAAGTCATCAGATACCCTTATCATCTGTGTGCTGAGATCTCTGGAAACTACCAATTCAGTTGCTCCCAAGGCCTGCTGCTGGCTTTTGCCTGGTGTGGCCCAGTGCTGATTTGCCTGGGTATTGCCTTTTCTGGACCAAGCTTCATTCTCATGCCCATATAACACATATTTCCTGCCGAGATTCTAAGTTTCATTGGGTTGTGGGTTCTGCCATTCCAGAATTCATTTCAAAGCATTACTTAAAGTTATTTGTAGGGGAATTCAAGAGAACTCAGATGAGTTCCCACATTTTTTCTGCTATCTTGGCTCTGTCCCTTAGGGATGCAAAATTAATCATGACCACCGATGATAAAATAACAATTCCGGATTAATTCATGCCCAGGTAAATATTAAAATACTAATGCATTTTTATAATGCTTCAAGATTTGGTACCTTCTAAGACAGGTAAACATTAAAGTGTATTTTGTAGAGAAGTGGCTCCCCTCCCCCATCACAGTAACAACAACTTCTGACAAATTGCCACCAACAAGCAAACATACACAAGAGTCCTAGGAGTAGCATCAAGCCCTCAACCAACAGTTCTGCTTCTAGTACAGTCCCTAGCCATCATCCAGAGAGGCAACTCCTATGGAGAAGAGGTCACCTATCCCAACCAACTGCCAAGCCCTGTTATGCACATGGCAGACAAGGCTGAAGCAGAAAAGTACCCTAAAAGAGAAACATGAGAGAACAGGGCCAGCAAAGTCAAACCACTGCTACCACCTTAACTACCATCTCCTCTCAAACCATGATGGAACTCTGAACTATGAAATCAAGGGCCTTGGTAATGGCAATGCTTCACTTCTAATAGCATCAGCCATCATTCTGGAAGCATGCCTTCAGATTGTTTTTGCAGATTTAACTAAAGAATCCCAAAATAAAGCCACCAAAGCCCTTCCTCCTGCCAAATGGCTCAATATCAGAAACTCACATGATTTTATCAGTGGATATGACATAAAAGACTCATCACCATCAGCTTTACCACTGCACCCTATGAACCATGGGATTGTTTCATTTGACTTGCAGCTGAAACCTTCCATATGTATTGTTTCTCCAATTATAATGTGAGCCCTTTAAAAGCATCTTACTTTTCTATTTATATTCTTAGCAATTAACATAGAACTTTACACATAATAAGTCCTTAATAATTGATTGATTGATTGGTTGGTTGGTTGGTTGGTTGGTTGGTTAGTCAGTTGGTTGGTTGGCTGATTGGTGGTTGGTTGGTTGATGGTTAATCTTACCACTCTACTTAAGTTTACCCATCCACCAAACAGATTCCATACATTTCTATCATACCTTAAGGTTTACAAAATAACTTCACTCA
Source organism: Pseudochirops cupreus (assembly GCA_028627135.1). Lineage (NCBI taxonomy): Eukaryota > Metazoa > Chordata > Mammalia > Diprotodontia > Pseudocheiridae > Pseudochirops > Pseudochirops cupreus. Next base: position 7,107 of record JAQQSU010012537.1, on the reverse strand, counting down.
GAGCAACCCTGTGAGGAAGAAAGCATTCTTGTGCTCTTTCCCCATATAGATGTGGAAACTGAAACTTGAAGAAGGGAAATGTGAATAATAACACAAAACTGGGTTTTTGAACTCCAAATTGATTACTTCTAGTCTTCTCATGATATGAAACTGCTACTGTAGACTCCGCATATTTATATGGGAAAAAAATGTGAAATCTTGCTGTTGTACTAATTCTTTTTCCCTCTTTTCCTCCTTTTTTCCCCTCCCTCCCTTAGACCACAGCTTTGCAGTTATGATTTTGAACTGAAAGATAATGTGGAAACAACACTCAAGCTGCATTCTTGTACCGCAACAGATATGTAAATGAAATGATGTTTCACAATAAATATGGAAATATTGGACTTTATATCGGTCAAGAAATCACGGTGATGGGAAAGTAAAGTAACTCTTGGCCTATACTGAGATTTCCTTTTCCAGAAAGAATCATTTAATATGAAATTAAAATGATTCTCTATTTTGGAGAAACATTAGAAAGTCAATAGAGAACATAGTAAAACAACATGGAGTTTCTGAGGATAGCATTATATTATTTGACTAGTTTGTATATTATCTATTTCACAATTAAATATTGTTAATAAATAAGAATATATTTGGCTAAGAAATGGAGATCTTCAGAGTTCCCTCTGAGAGAATTCAATATGCTTTCTAAAAGATCCCCAGGCATTTTTAGTATCTTGTTGTGGTAGAATAAATTCTTATTGTTTTGATAGCTTTAAGGTTTAAAAAGCACATTATTTTTCATTCCAAGTTTATAACTCTGTGAAGTATTTTGGGATCAATTTTGAAAACCTTCAAAGTGAAATATCAAAATAAACTAAGCTTAAAATCAGATATTTGCATTGTTATATCCAAAAGAATGTTAATACATGATTTTTAAAAAAAATATCAGATCCAATATATTGTTCTTACTAAGATATTAATAGTAATTAAGTCATATCCAAATACCTTGTTTCATCCATAAATACTATGAACAATTTAAATATATTATTTACTGATTTTTATTCTTGCCAATTGAGGGGAAAAGAAAAGTCTTAATTGGACCAAAAATACCCAAAACAGGAACAGTCTAATACAATTGTAATATATTTCACTCAAAGAAAAAAAACTCTTGATGAAATACAATCTTGCCCATTAAGCAACTTATCTCATAATAAATGGTTTCCCCTTATATCCAAAATGGATATTCATCGATTATTCAGGACAAATTCAAAAGCATTCCAACAAAACAGGAAGTGCCCCATACCATCCTTCCTCATGTCATTAATGGAGTTGATGTTCATTATTCCAACTGAAATAAAACATTGAGTTCCATGTCAATTACTTTATTCCAGCCTAAATGTGCTTATCCTTTTGTAGACTAATTCTTTAGTACAAATAGATAGATTTGCTATGGTTCTGCTGTGTAGAGAATTTTGAGTGTCCATGTTAAGATGCCTTTGCTTTCTATGTAATGACCAGAGTCTATAGAAGTGAATCACAAGCAATATGTCCTGAACTAAGAGCATTGCAGCAAAAGCCCATTGATCAAGGAATATTCAAAGGCACCGAAACTGTCTCTTGATTCCAGAAAATTACATAGGTGTCTTCCTGAAAGATTTCCAACGTTGTTCTTAAAAATAACATTTTGACACGTAGGGAAAAATTCAAGTGCCCCAATGTTGCATTGGCCTCAGTAGAAATAATTGGAGTACAGTATCTTGCTTTCCTCTAATGCTAGGCCAGAGATTTACAAAACAACAGTCTTTCCTTATAAAAGGAATCATTCCACAGAAAGAAAATCTGCTGTCATTCAGGGAATTTATTTAATTTATCATCAATGCATCAAGTCCATTAAGTTATCACTGCAGTTTCTTTGCAAAGAAATAGTTCTTTGCTTTCAGTCAGTGTCCTATAAAAGGACATCTTTTTTTGCAAATAAGGTAAAGAAAAAAGTCTTAATTGGATGAAAATACTCAAAACTGAAACACTCTAGTCCTATCGCAATGTACTGAATTTCATTTTTAAAAAAGTTGTGATGAAATACAATCTTCTCCATTCATTGTCTTATCTCATAATGGTTTCCCTTCTATCAACATAGGATATTTATTGTTAATCAGGACAAAATAAAAGTTACTCCAACCATAGTTAAGTCCTCATAGTATATCTTATCCATGGAGTATGTGCTTGTTATTCCAACTAAAATGAAACATTAAGTTCCATTTCAAATACTTTATTCCAGCTTTAATGTGCTTATCGTTCTTAGTAGTTAGGTCTTCATTAAAACCAGTTAGATTGGCTATTATTTCATTGGTTAAAGAATCTTGAGCCCCCATGCTGAAATCTACTTACTTTCTCTGTAATGCTCACAGTCCATGAAATAGCACAGAATCACAAACTCTATGGACTAAACCATGAGGGTTATAGCAAAGGGCCCTTTGTCAAGGAATATTCCAAGGCACTGGGTCTATTGCTGGATTCCAATTCATTAACTAGGCACTTTCTTGAAAGATTTCCGATATTGTTCTTAAGGGCAGCCTTTTGGAAACTTGGGTAAAACTCAAATGCCCCAATGTGGCATTGGCTTCAATGTAAACAAAGAGAGTTCAGTGTCTTGCTTTTCTTTAAAGCTAGGCCAGAGATTTACAGGAAGAGGAAGTTTTCTTATAAATGGAAATAGCTCCGTAGAAAGACAAAAAAAAAGCTGTTGTCATTCAGAACATTTTTTTTTTACTTCTTAGAACCTCACTCTTATCAATCCATCAAGTCCTTTAAGGTTACACTAGAGTTTCTCTGAGTAATTAAGGATGTTTCTCTTTTAGTAAATGTTCTACACAAGGAAATCCTTGTTGCCAATTAAGGGAAAGAGAAAAGTCTTAAATGGAGCCAAAATACTTCAAACTGGAAGAGTCTAAACCTTTTGTAATGTATTGAATTCAATGAAAGAAAACAAGTTTTGATAAAATAGTCTTGCCAGTTAAATGACATCTTACGACCAATGATTTACCCCATATCAACACTGGATATTCATTGATTAATCAAGACAAATTAAAGGTACTCCAAAAAATTAGGAAGTGCCCCATACCATTGTCCTTCGTAGAATCAATCTCATCTGTGGAGTTGATGTTCCTTATTCCAATTGAAATGAAACATTGAATTCTGTATCAATCACTTTATTCAAACCTGAATGTGCTTCTCCTATGGAAGAGTTCTTTAATAAAAAAAAAAAAAACACATGTATTTGCTATGGCCCTATTTGGTACAGTCATGAACTCCCATGGGAACATCTCCTTGCTTTCCATAATGGCCAGAGTGCGTTCCATAGAGGTGAATCATAAGCAATATATACTGAGCCATGGAATATAGTAAAGTTGCCTTTGTCAAGGAATACTCCAGGGCACTGAAGCGATTGCTTAATTCAAGTAGACTACATAGAAATCTTTTTTGAAAGATTTCCAACATTCTTCTTAAAAACTGCCGTAAGACTCATGCCACAACTTTGGATTGGCCTCAGTAGAAATTAATACAAGTTCAGCACCTTGCTTTCTTCCAAAGCTAGGCAGGGATTCAAAAGGGAGAAAATATTTCTTTGTAAGTAGTGACCATTCCACAGAAAAACAGAAAATTGAACTAGAAAGAACAGAGTTTGAATGCAGATTGAAGCAAACTACCTGCTCTCATTCTTTTTCTTGTTTGGTTTTATTTCCTCTTTCTCATCGTTCATTTAATCCATTACAATCTTTCTTTACAACCTGACTAATATCTAATGTGAAAGTATCTGCAGATCCTATACTTGATTGCATGCCGCCATGGGGGGACAGGGGGAAGAGGAAGGGGAGAAAATTTGAAACTGAAGAGATTGTGAAACTGAATCTGGTAAACTAAAAGTAAACAAACAAATGAATAAAGACAAATTTAAAAAAAAAGAAAGACAAAATCTGTTGTTAATCAGGGAATTTATTTGTCTTCCTAGATTCACACTGTTAACATCAATGCATCAAGTCCATTATAGTTCCATTATGATTTCTTTGCCCAAGAAAGGATTCTTCTCTTTCAGTCCATGTTCTACACAAAGAATCCCTTCTTGCCAATTAAGTTGAAAAGAAAACTCTTGAGCAGACACAAAATACTAAAAACTGGAACACTGGAAATCTATTTGAATACATTGAATTCAGGAAAAGAAAATAAGTCTTGATGAAATACAACATTGCCTGGTAAAAATTACAAATGGTTTCCCTTTCTGTTCATTGATTAATCAGGACAAATGGGAAAGGTACTCCCAAAAGAGAGAGTGCTTCCTACCATCCTTCTTCCTAATACTGATCTCATCCATGAAGTTCAAGTTCCTCAATCCAATAGAATTGAATCATTGAGTCTCATGTTGATTACTTTATTCCGGTCTGAATGTGTTTATCTGTTTCAAGAACATATTCATCAATAAGACCTTTCTCTTACCCTCAATTGGCAGAAATAATTTTTTTTTGGTAGAACATTTACTGAGAGAAAAAAATCCCTTTTTGGGTAAACAAAATCAAATGCAATCTTCTTAGGCTTGTTACACTGAAGATAATAACGAGGATCTAGGGCAGTGGTTCTCAACTGGGTTATGTTCAATTTTTAACAATGAAAATTCATCCTGCATATCAGATATTTACATTACAATTCGTAACAGTAGCAAAATTACAGTTATGAAGTAGCAACAAAAATAATTTTATGGTTGGGGGTCACCAGATCATGAGGAACTATATTAAAGGGTCACGGCATTAGGAAGGTTGAGAACCACTGATCTAAGAAGTCAAATTCCCTGAATGACAGCAGATGTTCTAGCTTTCTTTGCAATTGTGTTCACTTGTAAGGAAACATTTTTTGCTTGTAAAACTTTCACCTACCTTTAGAGGAAGGTAAAGGAATATATCGGAACTCCTATTCATTTATATTGAGGTCAAAGGAACACGGGAGCCTGTAAGTCTAACCCTGGATATCAGAAGGTAGACTTTCAAAACAGTGTTGGAAAGCTTTCAGAAGACCCCTATATGATGCGCTGGAAAGAAGCCATGTCTTTGTTACTTTGGAATATTCTTTCACAAAGAGACTTTTACTCTAACTCCCCTGGTTCAACACTGCCTACTTAAGATTCAGCTCCCTTCCTTTGACCATGGTCATCACCGAGAAAGTCACACGATGCAAACCGAAGTATTCCAAGTTCTTTACACACACACACACACACACACACACACACACACACACAAAACTCAAAGCAAATAGATCAGTTTTGAGGGAAAACATTCTTTTAAAGAATAAGCTAATTCAAGACAGAATAAAGTGAAAGACACTGAATTCAATATTTCCTTTGTGGTGGAAGGAGGAATGACTTGATATTTAAGAGTAGGGTGAGGAGGAAGAATGGTATGAAGTATATCCTCACTTGCTTTAGTGCTATTTCAACTGGGGCTGGTGAATCAAGGGATAAATCAAGGGATATCTGTAGCTGCTCCAAGGAAAAAAATCTTTTCTTAGAAGATAAACCATTGAATAGGAAAGATTGTATCTCATCAAGGTTTGTTTTGTTTCCTTAGATTCAGTACACTGCAATAGCCTAGTTCAGAGGTGGGGAACCTGTGCCCTTGAGGTAGGTCATGTGTGGCCTTCTAGGTCCTTGGGTGCAGTCTTTTGATTGAGTCCAAGTTTTCCAAACAAATTCTTCTATTATGAAGATTTGTTCTGTGAAGTTTGGATTCAAAGAACTGTGCTTGAGGACCTAGAGGGCCTCACATGACCTTGAGGCCCCAGCTTCCCCGTCCCTGACCTAGACTGTGGAGTTTTTTTTCTTTCCCTAAATTCATAGAAAGAATTATCTTTGGTAGAACATTTCCTGAAAGAGAAGAGCCCTTTGGAGGCAAACAAAATCAAAAGCAGTTTTAATAGATTGATCTAATAGTAATGCAGATAATATAATAATAATACAGATTTAATAGATTGACACAATGAGGATAACAGTGAGGATCTCTTTATTTCTCTATGTGCTAATGGAAGACTGTCACAGACGTGGTTGGGGGCAGGAGGGCAAATGTTTTGTAAGAGCTTTTTCTGCATTATTATCTTAGTACATTAACTTTTCTAAAAGCTAATTAAGTCTGGCTGACTCATTGATATCAACCAATAATCATAAAGGAAGAACTTCTGCAGGGCCTAATGAATTCTATGGCATTAAAAAGACAACCCCCAACCCCTACTGGGATACCTTTAGAGCCTTGAGGTGACACAGGAATCATGCTCTAGAGACCTACCTAAGCTGTGCAACTGGGAGTTGAGACAATAATTCCATAGGATGTACTCTAAGAATCAATGTGATAACAATTGACTTAAATTTATTTTGGGAATCTCTATAGGAGATAATAGAAAAGTCACCATACTGTCCCATATATGTTACTTCCCACCTTTAGGGGCAATTGTCACCTAAGTGAATGTGTTTGTGTTAAATTAACCACCATACTCAGGGAGAAAGGAGACAGGTCATACACGTAGCGCTTCTGTCGTCTGAGGTTTATTGGAGGATATAAGATATTCTTTTTGACCAGTAGAGGTCTCAGGAGGACTGGAGATGAGACAAGATGCTCCTCGGGTTTATGTTTTCATTTGGGTTTCTCCTAGAATCTAGTAGTTGCTTGGGTAAGCAGAATATATCAGTACAAACTAAATTCTTAACTGTTTTTTTTTTAATCTCTAAGCAGCTTGACTACCTCTGAGGAGGACAGCAGGTTCTTTCAGAGAACAGACAACAGCTTTTGCTCTAAGGATTTGCACCTCTCCCTTGATAGAGTTCTATGAGACCATGACAATTTATTCACTAAAAGGAAAGTTGGGATTTGTAGATTTAAAAGTCCTAGTACATGTCCTTATGGGGTAGGAATAATATGCTAATCCCTTGCCTTCACGCTTATTAGACAGGTTTTCCTTAAAAGGTATGCGCTTGAAATTTGATTGGTTCAGGGAACCAAAGGTTCAGGTTGCCTATTGATATAATTTCTTGGTCATGAATCCAAAGCAATCTAAAGGTACCTCAGCTTCTCTCTAAGGGTTAACTGGCAT
>JAQQSU010012536.1:0-11890 GCA_028627135.1 Pseudochirops cupreus | reverse complement strand
TTTTTTTCAATGAGATATTTCCCATTGCCTTCTATTTTTTCATGAGTTAGTCTATTTTTTAAGGTGTTATTTTCTTCAGTATATTTTTGAGTCTCCTTTAGCAGGCTTTTGACTCACTTTCCATGATTTTCTTGCATCATTCTCATTTTTCTTCCCAATTTTTCCTGGATTTCTCTTACTTGATTTTTTTTTTTTTTGCTTTTTGGAGGACCATTGGGGTTATGTGACTTTCCCAAAGTCACAAGGCTAGTAAGTGTGTCAAGTGTCTGGGGCTGGATTTGAACTCAGGTCCTCCTGACTCCAGGGCCAGTGCTCTATCCACTGCGACACCTAGCCACCCCTCTCTTACTTGATTTTCAAAATCCTTCTTGAGCCCCTCCATGGCCTGTAATCAGTTCATATTTTTCTTGGAAACTTTTGATGAAGGAGTTCTGACTTTGATGTCTTCCTCCCATTCTATTCCTTGATTCTTTTTGTCCCCCCAAAATGATTCTATAGTCTGTTTGTGCTTCTTCTGCTTGCTCATAGTGCCAGCCAATTACTTGACTTTTGAGCTCTTTGCCACAGTAGAACTCTGCTTCCAGAATGGAGAAAGCTTTGTCCCAAAATGCTGGGGTTTTCTCAGCTGCCAGAACTATTAGGAAGAAGCCCTCTCTACAGCCTTTGCAAGCTCTGGCTCACTGGCCACACATCCCAGGACCACCATCCAAGACTGTGATCCAGATCCAAGCAGGTTAAAGCAAAGTGATTACCCTCTGAATGGTTGTTTGGTCCCCCTACACTCTGCATGCCAGGAGCTCCTGATGCAGCCATGTGGCAAAGCATGACTCTGCTGCTTCTAGCTCTGGGAGCAGGGGCCAGACTGCAACCTTCCATTCTCCCTGATCCCCATTCCAACAGAGTTCTACACCAACCTTTTACTTTGTCTTTGGCATTCATGGGTTGAGAAGCCTGGAAACTGCCACAACTGCTGGTGGTTCACTCTCCTGAAGTTTGCTCAGGCCACTGCTGATCAGGCCACCCTGGGGCCAGAACCATAGCTCACAGGGGACTGTGCTTGGCTCCCAGCATGCTGCAATAGACCTTTCCTTTTGGCCTGCCAGGCTCCCTTCAGTGGGAGATTTGTTTCTCTCTCACACATTGTGGGTTCTGTAGCTCCAAAGTTTGTTTAGAGTCATATTTTTTTTACATGTATTGGAAGTGAGTGGAGCAGGAGCTCATGCCAAGTTTGTGCCTCTACTATGCCATCTTGGCTCTGCCATAGAATTGGTTTTTTTTAAAGTATTTCTTCTTCTATTAATTTGGCCAGTTTATATTTTTGTAAATATTCATCCATTTCACTTAAATTTTCAGTTTTACTGGCATATAACTGGGTAAAAATAAGTCTTAATGATGGCTTTAATTTCATCTTCATTGATAGTGCCTTGACCCTTTTCATTTTTGATACTGGTAATTAGGTTTTCTCATGCTACAGTTTTTCAATGACTGTCATTCTTTGAACTTATTATAATGTAATATTTTAGATGCTGTCTGAAAGATGACCTGTTCTGCCCATTAAGTCTTTTTTCTGATGTCATTTCAACTTGCATTTTTTTTGGGAAGCTGCTAATTGGCATACTTACCAGAACTGGACCTATAATCAGGAACACCTGAGCTCAAATCCAATCTTAAGAGAAGTACTAGCTATGTGAATTTGGGGAAGTCACTTAATCTGTGAATGCCTACATTTCCTCATCTATAAAATGGGGCTAATAAAAATATCAGCTTGCCACGGCTGTTGTGAGAATTAAGTGGTACATAAATACTAGTAATCATGATGATGATGATGGTGGTGGTGGTATCACTTAGCATTTCTTGTTCATATCAAGACTGCATTCAACTAAAATATCTAGATGAATTTTTAAAAACTTAATAATCTGCTTAGTTTTATTATGGGAGTTGTTTTCACCCATCGTATCTTGTTCAATTGGTTTTTCAACCCAAGTGCAAGATTTTATACTTATTGAAAACATTTTGTATATTTTACCCAATAAAGCAATTGTAATTTCATTTTTTACTGTTAAAGAAGTCAGTTATTTCGATATCATGAGTCTTTGGATGATGCATCCATGGCTTCTGGTTATATTGAGAAGATATAATTAGAAGTACATTGAAGAGAATTATTTATTATTTGTAAGTCAAAGCCAACAAGCTTATTTGCCTCCTGCCTCCCAGTGATAGTTTGTTTCAGGCTGGACTTAATTACACATTTTAGAGTTAGTATCTGTCCTTCAAAGAACCCAATACTTCCTGATTTCTTACTTTGATCTTCTAGGCTGCCCTACTTAGACTTTCACATAAAAAATTTGATGATGCTTCATAATTGAAATACATTGAATCACATTCAGAAATATCAGGGAGGGATTCTGATCATGCTGTAGCTGTGGCAATGCCTGAATATTGTCTGCTGAGGTACAGAAGGATAAAAATGTGCACCAATGGAAGGAATGCCAACACCAATGAAATCAGATTCTTAACATATTGAAGAAAATATGAATATCTAATTGATACTTTTATTTTATTTTATACAGTTAGATGGCTTTTTATCTGGCACACACTTTTAAAGATTACTTTTTATATTCTTACTATATGAGGACATTTCTTCCTAGGAATTGAAAGTAATTCACAAATGCTTGTAAATCACTTAGTTAGCCAAAGGGTGTGTAGATGCTTTTTGCAAGGGTAAAGAAAAATGACAAAAGGCAATAAAAAAAATAGATGTCCCTTTTGCAATCCGTGAAAAAGAATCCCTGACTTATCTTATTCAGTCTCACATATTCTCTGTGAGGTAGCTGACATTATTTCCATTTTGTAGAATGAAAAACTGTGGCACAGAGATAGCACGTTACTAGATGAAGACAAAGGTAGGATACTGTGTTAGAATTTGATGAAACTGGCAATAGCACTTTTGCATAAGATAAAATGCCTTGCATTATATTTGGTCAGTTGTCTAGCCCTTATTGAAGGAAATGAAGCAGGGTCTTGGATATGAAGGATTATAACCCTATAAAAGAAATGAAAACTTCCTTGCTCTGATTCTTAATATCTCTGAATTTTCCCAGTTCCATTTTGAAAAATGGGCTAAGGAATGAAGGATATCATCACTTGTTATTGGCAGTTCTTCTCCTTGACCTGAAATAAATGAGTATGATTTGTGTATTGACCTAGGCTCCCCACTTGCATCATTTTGTCAATGAAAGAGAAGAAATTATACATATATATATATATATATATATATATATATATGTATAAACACATGTAGTAGGTTGACTTATCTTTAAAAAAATTAGTGCTGTTATCAGTAGAACCATCACCTTTTTTGATTCATAACTAAAGAGAGTTGAATGAACATCTACAAAATATATAAACATCCTGAAAATCAAGTTAATGCAAGAAATAGTTTTTTAAAAATCACCTTCAGAGAGTAAAGGATTCTAAAATACAGTGGTAAAATCATATTCAGAAAATGTGATTATGCAAAAAAATGATAATACCTGTCTTAAAATTGGGGGGTATCAGGTATTTACTATCTTTAATATCAAGCCAATTAGTGTTATGTTTATATAGCCCAAAGTGAAGTAAGGAATGGCATTTATATAATTAATTTGACCAAATTGCACATAATTATGGAGTGGAATGATGGCAGTTTCAAGACCAATAATATCTAGTATGGTATATAGCTTGATCAAAGTAATCAGATAATTGACAAGTCTCCATTCTGAATTGTAAAAGTCTATGTGCAGTAATGTTATATATTTTAGGCTCCAGAAATATACTTAGGGCACATTAGTGCCACTGCTGGCTGAACCGTCAAAGCAATTGTCAATTCTGCTAATTATTTTATTTGGTTGTTCAGCTATTACTGACTGACCTAACACTGATTGACAATTAACCCAGCCAGTAAAAGGAAATGGACTTAAGAACACTAGGGGATGATGGACATCTCTTCCTCCTTATAACAGCCACTAATGCAACCAAATTAGAAGCTCCTAGAAAGGTGGAAGTCACAGAGGTGGGCCTGTGGTTGTGGCCTTGGTTGTGGCCTTTTGACTAGGTCCAAGTTTTATAGAACAAATCCTTTTATTGAGGGGATTTGTTCTGTGAAGTTTAAATTCAGTCAAAGGACTATAATTGAGGACCTAGAGGGCCACATGTGACCTCGAGGCCATAGGTTCCCCAGCCCTAGTGTAGGATGATACAACATATATGCTGCTATTCCAGAAGAAAAAAACCACACTGAATACTTATACTGCTACTTGTAAGCAGTTGGGAGAGGGTAGGAGAGGTTATCTTCGATTGGAGGCCTGAGTGTCTCTAAATAAGACAATACCTATACATTCACTAGTGTGTTTAAGGCATTGCTACAAGGTTAGATGGCACCTAAAGCCAAACAAATGTTCAGAAGGATTTTCTGGCTTATGAAATATTTGTATCAGAAAAATCTTTATCATTAGTATATAACCCAACAATACCAAATCCAAACTGGCTTTTCCTGAGTGGGTGATCTTTAAATAAATAGTCCATTGGGCTAAGTTAGATCCATTCATATTGTAGAAATGCGGACATTATTAAAATTGGGAGTGTGGGCAAAAGAAATAAGAGTATATTTCATATTTTTTCATATTTCAAAATTTGAATAATCACAGACATCATATTAAAGAATATTGTTATGGTTAAATATTATGAATGCCAAGTTTTCTAAGTTGGAATCTGTCAGAAGTCATACACTGTACTAAAATCCAAGTGAAGTGGTAATAAGAATCTAGCTGTCATCAGTTGACCCCTTTCCCCACTGGAGATTTCTTCTTGGGACTTCTATTTTGTCCAAGCTTCAAAACCTTTCCTCTCTCACTGTTTCAGGCAACAACTTTTTTCCACACCTAGGCCCTCTTGCCCTCGAACATCTAACCACTCCCAATGCTTTCTCAACCTGTAATATCCCTCTATAAGGCCCACACCCTTCTCCCATTGGTGAACTCCTCTTTGGGGCCTCCATTTTTTGAAGCCCTTGCAGGCCTGTTTCTGGCTTCCAGACCTCGAAACCATGACTCCTTCACATATACCCCCTCTCTTTTACATATTAAAATGCAAGCTCTTTGAGGCCAGGGATTTGTTCTTTTTACTGGTATTTTTATATCCAATGCCTGGCATATAGTAAGTGATTAATAAATGCTTACTTCTCTCCTCCCTTCTTTCCAACAATGAGTTTCCTCAAATGCTGATATAATTTTCATTTATGAAGGTGGAACAACTCTCTATGATCTTTGAAAAATCATAAAGAAAATGAAGGCTGTCACAGGACTAGACACAGGAAAACACAATCCTGATTTTTGAAATGGCAATTAGAAGGATTCTTCCAACTCTAGGCTAATGAGCTTAACTTTGAGATCTCCTCTAAAATTCTAGAGGTCATTTAAACTATGGTTTGTAAGCACATAGGGCATCAGCGAAAGATTGAAGAAAGATTGAAGAAAATAGACTTTAAAAATTTTTTTTAACCTGGAGAAAAAAAGATTTAGCAGTGACAAGATCACTGCCTTTAGTATTTAAAGGGTTATCATGTGGAAAAAGGATTAGACTTGTTTTGAAATACTCCATACTCCAGAACTAAGAGCAAGAGTTGCAAGCAGTAGAGAGAGAGATTTCAAATTCATACAAGGAAAATTCCCTAATTATAAGTGTTCAAAAACTGAATTGAATGCCTTGGGAAGTAGGGATTTGCCTGTCACTGGAGACTGTCAATTGGAGGCTAAATCATTTGGTATAACTTGTGTCTGTGGAAAGAGTGCTAGATTTGGTATAAATTCTGCCTAGACCTAACCTTAATATGGTCTCAGCCTATGTAACTAACTCTAGCTCTTTCCTAGACTTTATGCAAGGACATGCCAACTAACCATGGCTGTCTTCTACTGGTGTGCTGGAGCTGGCTTATATTGATTGGCTCAGGGGAGCCTATTATTGAATTTTCCATACAAGCACTTAAAACTTTGGAAATCAGCAAGTGCTACAAATCAGGGCTTGATATATTGCCTTATTGGTTGGGTAGACTTTAAAAAGTGGAAAAGTGTTAATAATGCAAATAAAATTTTAAAGTGTGTCATGAGTTTATTCCTCCCACTCCACTCTCTACCCGCAGGGCCTGCTGTTAAATACCAGCTCATCCCTGGACTATCATCCAAAACTCTGTCCTGAGCCCTTTCTTCTTCTTCCTCTATAACTTCTTACTTGGTGATCTTATCAACTCCCTTGGGTTCTATTATCTCTATGCAGAAATTCCCAGATCTACATCGCCAGTCCTAACATCCTCTCCCACGTTCTAGTGCAAACTTACCAAGTTTGTCCAATCATGGACGTCTTGAACTGTGACCATAGATATTTCAAAATCGCTATGTCCAAAACAGAATTCATTATCTTTTCACCCCTTGCCTCCTCCCAACTTTCCTACCCCTGTCAAGAGCACCACAATCCTCCTGGTCCCATAGGTTTGCATTCTTACTTCTTCATTCATTTAACCCCCATCTAATCTATTGCCAAGATTTGTCATTTCTACCTTCACAACATCTCCTGTATGCTTTCCTTCCACCCTTTTCACACAGCCTCTTGGTGAAGGGACTTTTGACCTCATGCCTAGACTATTATGAAAACCTTGAGATTGATTTTCCTGCCTCAGGGCTCTCCCTGCTTCCATAAAACCTCTACTCAATTGCCAAAGTGCTTTTCCTGTCTTGCAGGTCTATGCCACCCTCATCATCAACAAACTTCATTGGTTCCCTATTATTTCCTGGGTCAAATATTAAAATCCTCCAGAATTTAAATCCCTTTACACCTTGGACCCTTTCTACCTTTCTAGGCTTTTATATATTACTTCACTCCAACAGCACTGGTATTCTTACTGTTCTTTACACGTATCATTCCATCTCTCAACCCCGTCCATTGCTTTGGTTATCCCTCGTTCTCAGAATGCTCTCCCTTTTCACATCTGCTTCTTGTCTTCCTAGGAGCTTCCTTTAAGACTCAGCTCAGATCCTACTTCTACCTTGTACAGAGTACCTTTGCTGATTCACCCTCCACCTTGAATCTCTCCTTCCTCCAGTGCTTTTGCTTTGTGATTACCTCCACTTAAATGGAATATGCCTTGTATGCACATAGATGCTTGAATGTTGTCTCCTCCATTAAAATGTGAACCCCTTACACTAAAGCACTGTTGGTATACTTGTGAACTAGTCCAACTATTCTGGAGAAAAATTTGGAACTACTCCCAAAGGGATATAAAACCATGCATACCCTTTGACCCACCAATTCCAGAGATGAAAGAAAAGGGGAAAGGGCCTACTTGCATGAAAATACTTATAATAGGCAGCTAGGTGGTGCAATGGATAGTGCCAGTCTTGGAGTCAGAAAGACTGAGTTTGAGTCTGACCTCAGACACATATTAGTTGTGTGACCCTGGAGAAGTCACTTGACCTTGTTTGCCCCAGTTTCCTCATCTGTAAAATGAGCTGAAGAAAATGGCAAACCACTCCAGTATGTCAAGAAAAACCCAATTGGGGTCATGAAGAAATAAACACAACTGAAAAACGACTAGACAATTCCAAAGAACCTATGATGAAAAATGTTATCTAACTCTAGAGAGAAGATTTCATCACTGTAAGTGCAGATTGAAGTATGCTTTTGAAACTTTATTTCTTTTCCTTGTTTTATATGTGTTTTCTTTTGTAACATGACTAATATGGAAGTATGCTTTGTCTGACTTCACACATATAATCAATATAATATTGCTTGCCTTCTCAAGGGATGAGGGAGGGGTGCAAGAACTTGGAACTCAAAAAATTTTTAATAAATGTTAATTTGTACATGTATTTGGAAAATATTTAATTAAAATAAATAATAATATATCAAAAAATTGTGAATCCCTTGAAGTCATGGATCATGTTTTTGCCTTTCTCTGTATACACAAAATGTAGAACAGTAGCTAGCACATGGTAAATGTTTAATAAGTACTTGTTGTTGTTGTTGATGCTACTTACTTCTTACATAACCTTGGGCAAGTCACTTTCTCTCCCTAACTCTCTAAGGCCCTTTCTAGCTCTAAATCTATGACTACCAGCAAGAAGGGTATCACTATTCAGGGAAAGGGTTGGATTTGACCATCCACAGTCTCTGGAAAATTCAGAATTCCACCATTTGTGATTTTTTTTAATTGAGAAAAAAATTGAAAATGAGTTAATTTTGAGTTACATTCCATTCTTTTAGATTATTGTTGGTACTAACAATATCTATTATATTGTCATACTCATTATTTGCTTTATATACATTGTATAAGTAATTATTTTGGCTTGGTTTTGTCCATTCTAAATAAATTCATGGAAATCTTCCCAATTTTCTTGAAATTCCTCATATTCATCATGGAACAATAATAATCCATTACATTAATATCACATGATTTGTTCAACTTTTCTCCAATTGTTTGGCACAGAATTTATTACCAGCTTGTTTTGCTATACAAATAATACTTTTATGAATACTTTCTATTTTTTTTTGGAGGGGGAATGTAGGGCAATTGGGATTAAGTGACTTGCCCAAGGTCACACAGCTAGGGTTTGGTTGTGTTTTTCTTTTGTTGTTGTTGTTGTTTTTGTTAACTGTCTGAGGCCAAATGTGAGCTCAGGTCTTCCTGACCTCAGGGCCAGTGCTCTATTCACTATGCCACCTAGCCTCCCCATGAATACTTTCTTATATATTGTTCTCCTCTGGCTGTCAATAACCACTTCAACCAATCGTTCACTTTCCAAATCTGCCTTTACCTTCTCAAGTCCTCGCCTTTGATCAGTATTAATGACAAAAATAACAATTGCCCTTCTAAGTTCTCCAAGTCTCTTGCCTATAACTTCATAATGACCAGGACTGAGTAGCAGCCATCAGGTTCGACAAACGATGAAGGGTTTTCTGTCATATCTTACATGCATGCCCTGAAAAGATAGTAGATCCCTCTCCATTTTCTTTTATATGTTCCTACCCTCTAACCTTCTCACAAGTTGGAATTCTCCTCTGACCCTAAAGATAATTTTCATTTTGTACATCAAAACTCTTCTTCTCCTCTGTGGTTGTGGTGTTAAGGAATATTTCACAGGAAAATGAAGAGGCGTTCATGAGTCCCTTTACTCATTCCTAGGCAGGAGACCAACCCGCACTTTAAGAATGAATAATAAGCACTGGGATATGGCAGAAAATCTAGCATATGTTCCAGGCAAGTCACTACAAAATGTTGCTGTTCATCTTACCTTCTGGAAGCAAAGTCCTCAGTCCTTTGTTGTTTCTGCTTATATCCCTTAGTATAACACTTCTGTTTAAAATCCCCTTTCATTCTGAAGTTGAGAGTGATCCTATTAGATGTTCTTCAATTTAGAATTGAAACAATGCAGTATGAAGGTCTACTTGTAATGGAGAAGATTTAGTCCTGCATCCTTGAAACAAACCCAACCTGTCAATTATTTTGGATCCAAAAGAAACAAAAGTATAATGAGGGTCCTCAGTGTTCAGCCACTGAGTGTTCCATCCTCAGAGCATGTGAGGTGTGTTCTGTCTGCTGCCAGCCTACATGGAAGAGGCTGACAATTCCTGCTTCTAGACAGTTATGGAGAATTCAGAAATGAACTTGGTGGGGCAAATACTATGTAAAAATTGCTTTATGTTTAAACCCACTCAAATCAGGGATTGGAGGCATAAGAGACAGTATGCCCCCAAGTGATGGGGGAAATGCTTTGCAACTACTGTTCTAGTTATGTATTTGTATAAAATATCCCTTTGTAAAAGCTAATTGATGTTAATTTAAATAAAAGTGGAGTACTAGTCACTGGGGGTTAACATTGGGAAGAACACACTAGGGATACAAATAAGAAAAAAAATGGGGCTCACTCCTCTCTTAGCATTAGAGAGTAACTCCAGTCCCTCAGAGATATCTCTAGAGCCTTAAAGGGGTTAGGTATCCTTGCTCTGAGCAATCTGATTCATTAGTGTGAGTGAGATTTGGGATGAGGATTTCCAAAACGATATAAAAGCAACAAAAGGAATCCCAAGTATACCTAATGAACCAGACGGAAGTTTAACAGGCAGTCGAAGTGTACTCATCTTAAGAGTCAGGTCAGTTGAGCCAAAAGTTAATAAACAGACAAAATACAATTTCCCCAAATTCATGTTCTAGAGCATGTAATT
The DNA here is from genome assembly GCA_028627135.1 of Pseudochirops cupreus. Lineage (NCBI taxonomy): Eukaryota > Metazoa > Chordata > Mammalia > Diprotodontia > Pseudocheiridae > Pseudochirops > Pseudochirops cupreus. The sequence goes on along the minus strand of JAQQSU010012536.1, from coordinate 1,639 downwards.
CCAAGAAATTTAGTGTACTTGTTAAAATCAATTTCATACAACCACAGAATTCCACAATGTCAAAACTGCAAGATAACTCAGAAAAGTATAAGATATCAGTTCTAATCTTGGCTATATTTCTTTTTAATTGAACCAGTTGTATAACCTTGAGCAGGAAATTTATCCACTCTGGATCCCAGTTTTGTGTTGTTTTGTTTTTCTGTTAAAGTAAGCAAGTTGTATCTAGCCCAGCTCTTCAAAATCATCTAGACCTGCCCCCTGCATTTTCCAGATAAGGAAACAGGCCCAAGGGATTTGCCCAAAGCTACAGAGCTAATTAATTAGTGGCACAGTTGGCACTAGAACTCAGTTCTCTTGACTTCTCTTATGCTTTGTTTGGCTCACTCATATGACTCAGTGAACCAAAAATGAATTTCCCAAGTGGTATCACATCAACTCTTTTTGACTACAAATTTCTGATGTGGAAGAATCCCTCCCCAAATTTCTGTCTTCTGCCTCCTGGGTCAGTTATTTTATTCACCACTAGTCATCCTCCATTCAACAAAGGCAACTTTTTTCTCCAAGTGCATCTTTGACAGGCATCCTGTACATTTGAACATGACCAAAGACTTAGCAATTCAACCAGGAGGTGCGATATGACTTTAGAATTGGACTGAAGGTAAAAATCTTGTGATCATCGTATCTAGCTATGCGTTTGCATTATCATTTCATAAGGCAAAACAGAAGGTGACATAAGCCCACTGCCATCCCTTAGTTTTTGACGGAACATATTCATCAAAAAAGCATGCAGTCCCCTGAGCTTGCAGCCATATGCTACGGGAAAATGTCACCAGTTAAAGATGTATTCATTTGCTGTTTTGAAAACTCTGTTTGATATTCATGCATTCCAAGTGTTTTGACCTAGATTTCTGTAGAGGCATTAGATCCAGTACTGTGCAGGAAGCTAGACAGCTGTTGCTTGTGTAGTCAAAGGAAGAATCTAAAGTAAAAAAAAAGAAGAAGAAGAATAAAAAAATGAAAACATTTATTAATGGGTGCCAACATTTTGCACAGCCAATATGTTTAATACTAGATTAACTAATATAAGCATATGGGGATGCATTTGTTGCAAAGCTTTAAAGAAAAGAACAAAGAAAAAAGTTGGAAGTATCTAAAGTTCACAGGGAATAGAATTTGCACTTTCTCCTATAAATGAAAGCTTGGTGAAATGGCAACATACTTTAATTATAAGCAAGTGGCTAATGTCATAGCATTTGGTTTTTTTCAGGGGAGATATGTGATGTTCCACTCTCTGTACACATCTTGGCTAACACCAAGGCATATAGATGACGGCAGATTTTTGTGGACATCAACTCACCTTACAATCTAAGCAATATATTTTTTGAATTTTATCCAGTTTGTTTATTCAGTCATGAATTATCATACTCATCATGATTATTGTTAATAAATATAATTGATTCAATTCTTAGAAATCACTGATCTTTCATTTCCAAATTTGACCAAATTAGGTCAAAAAATGTAAGAGTTGAAAGGGACCATTTAGTCTAACCCATTCATTTTATGGAAGAACAAACTGAGTCCTCAGGAGATAGAATAACCTGACTAACTTATATAATGGAAAAGTAAAAAAAAAAAAAAA
>JAQQSU010012534.1:0-11891 GCA_028627135.1 Pseudochirops cupreus | reverse complement strand
AGAGAGAGAAGAGAGAGAGGGAGGGAGAGAGAGAGGGAGGGAGAGAGAGAGGAGACAGAGACAGAGAGAGAAGGAGAGAGAGAGAGAGAAGAGACAGAGAAAGAGAGAGGGGAAAGAGAGAGAGAAGAGAGAGAGAGGGAGGGAGAGAGAGGGAGAAAGGGAGGGAGGGAGAGAGGCGGGGAGAGAGAGGAGAGACAGAGAGGGAGAGAGAGGGAAGAGACAGAGACAGAGAGAGAAGGTAACAGAGAGAGAGAGAGAGGAGAGAGTAATACAAATAATATGCTTCAATCTGCATTCAAACTCCATAGTTTTGTTTTGATTCTTTTGGTTGCAGACAGCATTTTCCATAATGAGTCTTTTGGAGTCTTAGATTCTCGAATAGCTAAAAAGAGATAAATCTATCAAAGTTTAGACTAATAACACTTAAGGGAGCAGACAGATATAATTCTAACGTGGTACCTCTTCTTGCTGAGGAGAGCAGCGAGTGGTCCAACTTTTGTCTCCAACTTCCTGTTTCCCTTCCTGGCAAGAATCAAAATCTCCCTTGGAGAGGATTGGAGCGAAAAGAGGATAGAGATGTCTATTCTACTTCCCTTCAAGGCACAAAATGACCACCCTCTCTCCGCCCTCCCCCTCCAATATGTAAGAGACAGCCCTTACTTATCATACCGGCTTGTTCTTTCTTAACATACACCACTTTTTTCCTAACTCCATGCCTTTGTCTTAGCTGGCCCCTAGGTCTGCAATACTCTTCCTTCTTAACTCTGTCTCTGAGAATCCCTGGCTCCCTTCAAGTACCTTTTTGATAAAATTACCTTCCATTTACTAGGTAGATATATCTTGTATATACTTATATACATATCCACGGTAGTTTCTATTAGAATGTCAGCTCCTAATTGCCTATTTATTAAGCACAGGGCTTAATAAAATGCTTGTTGACTGATTAATTTCTTCTCTGCCATTCATCCCTTTTCTCCACTCACAAGGTTACCTACCATCCTCATTAGCTTTTATCCAGACCACTGTAATAGACTCCTAATTGGTCTCTTGGCTTTAAATTTTTCTCCTCTCCAGTCCATCCTCCACACTAAAGACGAGAGGCCAAAATAATTTTCCCAAGATTCAATCTTTTCACTTCACCACTAAAAATTCCCATTGCCTCCAGGAGAATCTAAAAAAATTTCAGCCCGGCATATTAGGTCCTCAACAAATAAACTTCTAGCTACGATTCCAACTTGATTTATTCAGGAATAAAGCAACCAACAAGCATTTATTAAGCGTTTACCAGGCGCCAAGTACGGTGCTAAGTAAGCATTTGGGGAAAAGTCCCCAAACTTAACGATGTCGTGTTCTAATGGGGCAGATAAGACGTAAATAATTAGGAATATTCAAAATGCGTTGGGGGGGGAGGGTGGGGTTAAGAGTAAGGTGGATGAGCAAGGCCTCCTACAGAAGGTGGCATCTGAACTGAGTCTTAAAGCAAGCCAGAGATTCTTGGAGGCTTAAGTGAGGAAGAGCATTCCCCTAGGAGAAAAGGATGGGTTTATATGGAAGGCAGCTGTTTCTCAGAAAAGGGACCGGGGGTAGGGGAGGGAGACGAGAAGAGAGAGAGGGAAGAGGGAAGAGGGAAGAAGGCGGTAGGTAGGGAGGTAGAGAGAAACAGAGCCACTAGAAACCTCTTTCCCTCCCCAACTCAAGAAGGCTGCCCACGGGGAGGGGGAGGGGAAGAGGAAGAGGGAGAGAAGCCACGTGACTGACACCTGCGCACAGCGTGAAGGCAAGCGTACGGAGAGCGCCGTCGCGCAGCCTTGTGGGAGAAGTAGTTCTACAGGTCGCCTTGGCTGCTGGGCAGGGGGCCATTCCCCAACTACGTGTCCCAGAAGGCCGCGGGGCGACGCCGTCGCGGTCGTCGGAGAGCGGGGACGCGGGACGGAGAGACGGAGGTACTACGGTCGGACGGGCGGAGAGACGGGTTGGAACCAGGGCCGAGGCTGTGAAGGAGGCGAGGTTTGGCCTGGTCTGGTTCTGCCGTTGACAGGCTTGTACCTGCAGTCCTCCCGGGAGGCTCTGGTGAGTCCGAAACTCAGTGGGAGAGCCCTGTCGGCGGCTTCCCGGAGCCCGCGGGCCCTCCGCGGCCTAACGGCCCCCAGCCTTTCCTCCTCGGAGCCAGGACGGATCCCGGTGCCCCGAGCACTGAGTCCAGGCCTATTGCTTTCCGGCCACCCTCCCCTCCCCCCGAGTCCCCTGGCCTGGAGCAGCCGTGGGCTCGTAGTGCCGCCTCCGGTCTGAGTCTGGGAGAACTGCCCATCTTGTGAGCAGAACCCCCATTCTCGGCTTGTTCTCTGCTGCTCCCCGCGCCTGGTGTCTATGCTACTTTCCTTTTCTTCTTGGGCTAGGTCTAGGCTGCTTCCCTTCTTTGGCCTAGTGTCTACCCCACTTTCCTTCCGTCTTCTGTCAAAGGTGTAGGCTTCTTCCTTTACAATTCTATTCCTTCGAGGTTTCAGGCTCTCCACCCCCTCCCCCAGGAGGGTTCGGGCCACCTTCCCCTCCTTCCCTCCTCCTAGGACCTATTCTGTCTTTGTATGTTCTAGGCTGTCTCTTTTCCCTTTTAGATTCCAATCCGTCTTCTTTCTCTCTTTCTGTGGTTTAAGCTGTTTCTTTTTTGTCTTTCTCCTAGGGTCTAGGCTGCTTCCCTTGCCGCCTCCTCCTTGAGTACAGGCTGCCTTCCCTTGCCCCTTGGGCTAAACTCATTTCTTCTCTTCTTTTCTCAGTGACTTAAGCGGTTTCCCTTCAAACAATCAACAGGCACTTATTAAGAGCCTACTATCTGGTAGTTAAACCCCTCCCTGCCTTATAAGGGAAACCAAAATATACCTGTCCTGAAGGAGCTTATATTCTATGGGGCAAGGGGAAACAACATGTATGTATACAAAAGTAGGTACAAAGTATAGACAAAGTCGTTATGATTGGGAGGACTAGGAGGCCCTAGCAGTTGTGAGTGATGGTTCAGAAGGGAACACTTTTTGGAGATAGTTTGACTTGTGCTTCCCCTAGTGGCTAGGTTCTCCTGGCCCAGGGTTTAGGCAGTTTTCCTCCCTTAAAATCCACTTATGTTGTCGTCAAAACTGGATCATCTATTCTTATGGTACATAACCCCCTCCCCCCCACCTCCTGGCTCTAAGAAAACCTGCTCCTCGTGTTAGACTCTGCAATTCTATCCTAGGAAGGAGTGTTTTTAACTCTGATGCATGGACTTGCCTGAGCCTTTTTTGTTTGGGAAGATGCTAGCTGGTGAAATTCTTAGATATTTCTACCTTTTCCCTGTTTATCCACTCAAAATCATAGGTTTTGGAATTCCATTCAGAGGTGACCATGAGGCCAAAGGTCTAGTTATTTTTTCAGGCGGGAAGGCAACTTCCTTGTGCTGTTCCCATCCTGTTCTTATCTTCTGATCTTTAGGGTGTAGGTGTTGAATGATTTGGTGATTATAAATCGGAAAACTGATTTCAACTCAAGAATTTAATTCTTGTACATTTAATTCAAATAACTATTCAGACCCTACAGTTTTCTGATTAGCAGGTCAGCATCTTTCATTTTGTAGTTACCTTCTTCATCTCTTGGAGGAGGTAATAGTCTAAATAAGAGTTTAGTTCCTGCTATGTAGAGGGAAGGTTGCTAATTGTGCTGAAGGGATCCTGTTGAAACTGTGGAAAGTTCTGTCAAATCGAAAAAAAGTAAGATCATAACTAGGTTTCTCGTGCCCGCAAAATAGATTTCGGTAGTGTAGGCTTAGATTGCAAAAGCATGTAGCATTCCACAGTTTCTGAGTTCTTTTCATTGAGCTTACTTTTCCATCTTTGGCCAAAGCTCCTCAGTTATGCTGTTGCCTGGAAAGCAGCATACTTTAGAGATATACTCAAGAGCAAAAATGGCTGCTGTCAGAGAGATTTCTTCAGTGGGTAAATAAATAAAGGCAAGCAAGTTCTCTGCCAGGGAAGAATATTTGAGGAATGTTATACTTTACTAGGATTCTCTCTTATTTTATGTTTATTATCAGAGTGAAGTCTCATTCTCAACACCTGGAAAAGCTAAGGGAGGTGAAATCAATATAAGAGGCTGCTGAAAATTTTTATTTCTGTTGTCTAAAAAAATCTTTTTTTTTCTCCTTTCAAATTGATTCAGCACCAGTGCAAGATCTACAGCTTTGGAGACTGACGTCTTCTGTCCATAAAACAGGTGTAGTACAAGTAACAGCAGTTAAGATTTCCCCCCCTTCTTCTAATATATATCTGCTTATTCTAGTGGACAATCTCTCTTATTCGTAGGTATGTGGGATTCCTATAGGTGGGAGAGTTAACTTTTTTGTATTGAAAGAAGTGGATTAAGACCTTTGTTCATTTTGGAGAAATTATATTGGATTGGTTGGGATTGGAGTCTCTATACAGATAGTGGAGAGGCATAGAGGGAGAGGATTCCTTTCAAATTGGGCTCCTCATCTTTAATGAGTGATTTCTTCAACTCTGGAAATAAAAGAAGGCCTTTTGGTTGTGATTGCCTTTTGTCCAAATCGAGTGGAAGATGTCTTAATGCAAATACTTCCGAAGATTTATTCAACTTAGCCTGTTATTTACAGGCCTCAGATATTCTTTAGACCTGGAAATATAGTAGGTTTGTACCATGTAAATTATATTCACCCATTACTTAACCAGTAGAGTAAGTGGCAGAAATGCCTTTTCTTTTCAAACGTTGTCTTTCTAGTCTTGCAGGGAAAATTCTGATTTCTTAGGGAGGAACTGTCTGGATTTTACAGTGTATCACAAAACAATAACAGTAGTAAACATATAGTACTTTATACTTGACAACATTTTCCTTATGACAACTATTCGAGGTAGATTGTGTACCATTAATCTCAATCTATAGATGAGAAAATAGGTTCTGGGAGTGATAGGACATGCTAAAGGTCATATGACTATTAAGTAGCAGATTAAGACTTGAACCAAGGTTGTCTGACTCCCAAGTCTAGGACTTTTTCCACATATGTTGCGTCCCATCATCTTATAGTTTGTTACTGTCCGAGAGTCATCTCTCCAGTGAGTTTGGTAGTTGAAAGATGGGTGAAATCAAGAACTTGCTAAATGTCTCTTTCCCTTTCCTGTTACATTTATTTGCTAGTCACAGCGGGAACATAGGAATGTGTCAGCATGAGATTAGTGAGATTCTTTTAATAAAGAGCAATACTAAGGCCATATTAATACCTTTTAAACCAGATTTCCAAGTGCTACGTTGCGTCAGGGCTAAATGTTTTGTTCAGAGATAGATGCTCTGTGTATCCATTCTCTTACCAGATAGACCCTTGAAAGAGCAATAACTCCAGTATACAGTTTAATGCTAGATAATAAAGCACCTCTAATGCCATGTGAATCATTTCACTGTCAACTTTCTGGCCTTTTGTATCTTTCATTTTTGTTTCTTCTAGAAAACATACGTTCTGGAATTTTGAAGGGCAGCAGAGCTGAGAAGGGAAAGTTTACATTTAATTGTAAACTGGTTTGTCTCCAAACTGATAACAGGACCAGTAGGGTGTTCGGGGAAAAAAACTGTTCTGATTGATGCCCTTACTCCTTTTCTATATGCATGTCTTTCCTTTGTTGCCTTGAGAGCAGCTGTAGTCAGCTTATGAAGGTAGCAGAACAAGCAAAGAGAAGTCTCTAAATGTTTGATTTTAAGATGTTTGACTTTGCTTAGAGCCTGTGATGCAAAGTTGCTTTCAAATGTATGTGCCTGCATCTTTTGAAGTTCCTTGAGCCACCATTTCTTTACCTTTCAAGACTTTAGTTCTTTGTGGTGTTCATAATTCGGTTTTCCTATGAGCATTCATTTTCATTTTGTGATGGAAATTTAAAGTAAACCTCAGTCTGGTAGCTGGCAGGATAAAAGCTGATTTCTCTCCTTGAACTTCCTATGGATTTCTCAGCTACTAGAAATGAACTGTTCTAGGGTGCTCCAGGAAAATGGAGTTTCTCAAGATGTGGAGTTCTAGTAACCAAAAATTCTTTCAAGAATACCCTAGATTGGAGGTTGCCCACCTTTTTTGTGTATGAATATCTCTTTACCCTTGAAATAGTTAATGGTCCCTTACGTGATAGTGGTTGTATTGTTACTATCCTTTCATTGAGGAGATGACCAAAAAAAAATTACAAATGCAGTAATTCTTTTAAAATGAATTTTATTAACTATAGCATCAGTCTAGATTTTGAATATGTATACATGCATAACACACAGAGAGAAGCAGAGAGACCTTCAAGCCACAGAAAGTATGTTGTCTTATTTATTCTACTGAGTCATGATCTTTAGACTCAAGAGGATACAAGAGATATAACTTAGCAGTAAATTGATACTCTGAGTAAGGACATATGTAGAAGAGCACGTAGCAACTTTTGTTGAGTTCATATCACATGGCCCAGAGGAACCATATCTTTGGGTACAGAAAGAGCCATTGTCAGTTGTGTTTTGTAAGCAATGACAGAAGTACCTCTGGACTAGAGAAGAGGAAATATCTTGATTTTCAAGAAAGGGGGAAAAGAATGTAGTCTGCAAATTAAAGGCCATTATATTTGATTTATTTTATATTGACTTATATTATTAAAGGGATAATTAGTGAACCTTTCTAGAAAAAGAAGCAGTCATCACAAAGAGCCACTGTGGTTTCATTATTTTCTAAACTGGTAATTCAGGGTAATGCTGTAGGTCTGATTTAGTAAGATTTTGGGAGAATATATGATAATGTTTCTCATGCTTTTCTTTTATGCAAGATGGAGAGATGTGTGCTAGACAAGCCCATCTTTAGTTTGATGTGGAGATGACTGAATGGCTGATCAAAGAGTTATAATGATTTGTTTTCATTTTGGAAGGTGGTCTTCAGTGGAATCCCTAGTTATTTGTCTTTTACCCTGTACTATTTGACATTTTTAGTAATGACTTGGCATGCTTAATCAAATCGACAGATAATGTTAATTTGGAAGGGATAGGTGACATACTGGATGATAAGATAAAAATAAATCTTGACAAGCCAGAACATTGGGCTAAATCTAATAAGAAATTTTAATATGGATTTATATATAGATAGTCACTATGGAGATAGATACATATACACGTTGTATATGTGTGTGTGTGTGTGTGTGTGTGTCTGTGTGTGTGTGTGTGTGTGTGTGTGTGTGTGTGTGTGTGAATAAATTATTGTCCTGAGATGGAGAAGCATGTCTAGAAGGCGGTTTTTCTGCACAACATCTTGGGGTTTCAGTGAACTTAAAATTCAGTATGAGTCAGCAATGTGAAATAGCTGCCAAGAAAACTAATGCTCCGTTAGTTTGCTTTAAGAGAAGTATAGCTTTTAGAGAATAAGGAGGTGAAAATCCCATTGAACTAAGTCTTGGTCAGACCACATTTAGAGTATAATGTTCAGTTCTGAGTATTGTATTTTAGCAAGGACATTGAGAATGCCTTAAGAAGGGCATCCAGGATTGTGAAGGGGTCTTAATTCATGCACATGAGAAACAGCTGAAAGAATTGGGAACATTTAGTGTTGGAGAAGTGATCCTACTGCAGCCAGTTGCCCTAGTTTGTGTCTGCTCTCCACACTTGGGGTGGGGTTCACATGGCAGAAGGGACAGCATTCAAAGCTTTTCATAACCCAGCCTACTCCCACCTTCCCTATCTTCTTACTCTTTACTTCCCTCTGCATACCCTCTATGATCTAATAACCAACCTTTTTGCTATTTTTTGCACAAGATGCTCTTATCTTCAAATTTTGAGCGTTTTCATTGGCAGTCTTCTATGTCTGGTATTTTTTCCCTCCTCATCTCTGCCTCCTGGCTTCCTTCAAGGCTCAGCTCAGCTCCTGCCTTCTGTGAAAATCCATTCATGCTCTCCTACATGCTAGTGCATTTCCTCTGTTGATTATCTCTTTAATTTGTCATATAGATAGTCCTGTTTGTACATAGTTGTTTGCCTCTTGTTCCCCCCCCTCCCATTTTAGCAGGGACTGCATTACATGTCTTCATATCCCCAGTGACTGGCACATAGTAGACACTTAATAAATGCCTTAGTGGGGAGGGGCTGGCAGGTAAATTCAATAAAGTAAACATTTATTAAGTACTTACTGTATACCAGGTACTGTTCTAAGTGCTGGGTCTACAAATAAGAAAAAGTCAGTCCTTGCCCACAATTTATACTGGGAAGACAACACATGAGGGGTTACACACGAGAGGCAATGTGTTCCTTGGAGTTGAAACCAAGCAGGGCTACAGATATAAAGTTGAGAATGAGCTGCTAAGTCCACATTCTGCCTTCTCTAAAGAAAGACTTTGCATGGAGCTGAGTGCTTTCTCTTCCAGCCCTCCAATCAGAGGAGAGGAAGCTGAGGGGTACGGAAAGGTGCTGAGTGTATCCAAGGTTGAGTTAAACAGCATGGTGAAGAGGGTTAAAGTTTGATTGCCTGATCCCAGAGGGCAGAACTAGAAATTGTTGGTAGAAGGTACGGAGAAGCACATTGAAGTTTTATGTAAGGAATAACTGCCTGAAAATTAGAACTTCACAAAAGTAGCATGGGCTGCCTTTAGGGGTTGTGAGCTCTCATCCTTTGGATGTGCTGTAGATGACATTCTTTTGTGAGCTTTGTTTGAACCGAGATGCTTTCCAACTTTGAAATAAACACTGTCATTCTGGTGGTAGTTTCTGATTCTAATAGTTGATCATTTATTTAGAACTAACATGGTCCATATGAAAACTGGGAAGGGGGAGGAGAGGAGAGGTGAAAGAAAGGATTTGGACCCCAGTAATCATCCTGACTGGAACTGGGACCAGAAACACAGATCTTCAAGGCATGCACAGTACTGAGTGGATATCTTGGAGTTTTAGAGAGCAGTTTAGAGAAAAATGAGAAGTAACTATAGAAGTAAGACAGAGCAGAGTGATAAGGGAATCTTAAGTGAATATGTATTAGACTTTGAAAAGATTATTGTGGTTCATTCTCAGAGGACCATGACATTAGGAAAATGATGCCATGACTTGCAAGTGAGTTGTATTTAAGTGAAAGAGGGCTGTGGCAAAGTGACCACCCTCACTTTCTCCTCCGGAGTCATCTGAGTCCAGAGGCCAGATATAGAACAGGAGGATTGAAGATGGGCCCCCACCTTGAAAAGAAATATGATCATGAAGCTGCATAATGTCTTGGAGGAGCAGCATTTTACTAAAGCTGTTATCAGTCTGCTTGTAAGACCATTTAAACCTCTCTCCTTGTGCTTCTGGCATGTTCCAGAGTATTTGTAATTAGAAGGGGTGGCCATTTGCTTTGATATAGCTAGGTCAGGGCTTGGAAGCTGGCCTTGAGGCCACATGTGGCCCTCTAAGTCCTCCAGTGCAGCCCTTTGACTGAATCCAAACCTTCAAGTGCCGTAGAAATGTTGCTGATGATGCCTGTGTCCTCCCCCTGGAAACAGTTCCATGTGTCTCCCTGTCTGTCTTTTCATTGGGTTCACATTTTGGTTTGCATTGTATTTGTTTTGTCCTTTCTCCTGGCTCTTCCTAACAGAAGCATGCGTTAAACATTTGTTGAATGGCATTGTTTTCTGTCTTTGCCTTTGTTGTCATGACCTTTAGAGTATTTTTTTGCTCTTTTTTTGTGCTGTTGCCTGTAGGGCCTTGGAGGCTATGGGGTCACTGCCAGATAGTGCCATCTGGGCTAACTGAACTTAGCTTTATTGACCTGGGGATGATTAGCACAGCATTGACATTGCTGCCCAACGTGGCATACCTACATCAAAGAAGGCACTGTGCTCTGTGAGTAAAGCAGAATTGTAGTAGCTCAAAAGAAACATGACGTGTGAATTTAGAGACATCCCCCCTGCAAATGTTTATATGAACTATTTGTACCTGACCTATGGTAGAACCTGTATTGGTCTGATGAGCCACAGTCTGACACACTGTACCTTGACTCCAACATAGTGGTATCTTTTTGGTTGTCTTTGAGAAAGAAGGACAACAAAACACACACACACACACACACACACACACACACACACACACACACGAATTCATGCTATGCTGATCATATTGCAGGTAATAGACTCATACCATCTTAGGGGTCATCTAGCTTAATTAGTCAGTAGGTGTTTGTTGAGTTAGTAAGCTCCTTCTATGTGCCAAGATCTGCAGGGTACTGGGGGTTCAGAGGCAAAGAAAAATCTACCCTCAAGAAACTTATATTCTAGAGAGACAACATGTACACATCTAACTATGTACAAAACATATTCACAATTACAACAGTTCTGGTGGAGAAAATCCCGTCAGCTCAGGCATCAGGAAAGGCCTCATTTCAGGAATGGAGGACAGCTTGTGCAAAGGTACATAGATGGGTGATGGAGTATTGTGTGTGAGGAGCAGCAAGACCACCAGCTTGATTGAGCCATTGAATGTATAAAGAGGAGTAAGTAATGTATGATAATGCTAGAAAAGCGTGTTGGAGCTATATTGTGAACACTTTAAATGTCAAGTTTCTTTTTGACTCTAGAGGTAGTAGGGAGCCACTGAAACTTACTGTGTAAGGCAGTAACGTGGTCATTCTTGTACTTTAGGAAAGTCACTGTGGTGTCAACTATCTGGGTGACATAGGAATTTACTCTATGATAAGGTTTCTTAACCTGGGGTCCTTTTTAAAAAATACTTTGATCACTGTATTTCATTATAATTGGTTTCCTTTGTAATCTTATGTATCTTATGCATTTAATGATATTCTGACCAGGGATACATGGGCATCATCAGAGTACCAATGGAGTCATAACACAAAGTTTTAAGCATTTCTGTTCTGTGATACTTTGTCAAGTAATCATCCAACTTGCCAGAACATGTAAAGTGATAAAGAATTTTTTAAAATCTAGTTCCACTTTTGTAACTGTCTAATTGTCAGATAAAGTTCTTATTATGCAGAATTGAAATTCACAGTGTCAGTCCCAGCTCCACCTATCCTTTTTGACTTCCACTCTTTGGTGTTAATTCTGCTCCCTGGAGGTACAAAAAAATCTAGCCTGTCTTCTGGTGTAGCCCATTAGTTAGTCTAGATGGCCACCATGTCCTTCCTGAATCTTCTCTTCCCTGAGAACCATCTTTCCATTTCTATTCCTGGTTTCAAATCAGTTTTTCAGTATTTCTCTTTAAATGTACAGCTCAAAATTGAACACATTGTTTTGGGCAAATAATAGGACTATACCTTTCCTTGTTCTGAATATTGCATTTATTTTTTGACTTCTGAGTCATACTGTTGACTCACTGACTTTACTGGCAACTAAAAACCATAATAAAGATTTTTCTTTTTCAAAACAATTTTTATATAAGTTTTTATTGATGTCTTTTTTTTATGTCACCCTGATTTTCCCTAGCATATCTCCCCTCTTCCCAGAAAGCAGTCATCCCATATGACAAAAGTATTTTTTAAAGATAGAAAAGAAAGAGGAAAGAAATCAGCATGAATGAGAGATACATCAAAAATTTTGAAAATATGTGCAGTGTGCAACACTTGTAGACTTTATATCTTCTGAAAGGGATGAGATGGTAATGTCTTTTCATGGCTTTTAATTCACATGCTTTACAGACATGTCTCCCTCACTCTGTATTTGCATTTTTTGGGGCTGAATTTTTTTTTGTCCTAAGTCTTTGATTTGATTCACTGTTCCTGTGTGTTGATATTTTGGGACTGATTCTGTAATATAACAAGTTAGCCTTTGTGTTATTTGCACAATTAATACGCATGCCATCTGTGCCTTCATCCAAGTTAAGATATCCAAGATAACATTGAATATATACCTCACTGGATAAGTGGTCAAAGGATATAAACAAAC
>JAQQSU010012533.1:10000-11891 GCA_028627135.1 Pseudochirops cupreus | reverse complement strand
TTTAGAACTAGAGATAACAAAATCTAACAATATTTTCATGTACTCACAGAGTTTCCAATAAAGTTATGGAAACAGGGTATATTAAAAAATAACCTTAATTATATATAAATTTCAAGTCAGTAGTATATACAGATAATAAGCAAAATATATATAAGGGGGGAGGGAACAAGAATTTATTAAACGCCTACTGTGTGCTAGGCATTGTTCTGAGTTCCTTACAAAAATGGGGTATTGAGTTGTGTTATGCATCAGAGAAGAGAAGGAAAATTTCAGGTCCAGGAAATCAAAATAGCAGTGCATATCATATATTCTGGTACAATGATATGACTTTGTCAATAGTGAAGGGGAGTAATAGAATATTAATTCTACAAAGTTAGGGTGGGCCAGATTATGGAGGTCTTAAATGCTAGATTAATCTTTTAGACTTTATTCTATAGACAAATGGGGAGTTAATGAAATTTCTGAAGAGTGTATCCATGCCACAAGAGACAAATGTCTCCTGGTGGGTAGGAAATCCATCTACATTTCTCTTGTAAAACTCAAAAAAAGTTAGCATGGACCCAACAGGGAGTAGATTGTGACTGAGAGAATAATACTGCTAGCATTAGGGAAAAGAAACATGGAAGCCACAATTCTGATACAAGTGTATTACCCTCACCCCACCCCACCACACACTCTACACACTAGACATGAAAAAAGACAACCCAGATGTTCATAACATGCAAAAGAGGTGGTACAGAAAGTGTCCTGGACATTACTCTTAGAGTAGGAGACCCTGAGAAAAGAAACCTTGCTATGGAAGCAGGAACACAGTTGCAGCAATGAAGTTGCCAATATAGAATCTTGGCCTATGAGTTGTGTCTTTTTTTGATGGAATCTCTGAAGGTGACTGAAAAAAAGGTGAGGATTCCTCTACTACTTTTTTTTTTTTGCTTTTCACCTCTCTCTTCCAAGGAGAAGCATAACTGTCCCTCAAATCACTATTTCTTAAGGGTTTGTTAGCTTTCTGTTTCCCTTTTTTGTAAAGTTGATTTTCCAAGATAAATATGGCCATTGTTTTGAGGATATATGTGTTTTAGGATTCAAATGCAGTAGACAAAATGCAATAGGAATAAAAGAGAGACAGAGAGAGATAGAGACAGAGAGACAGACAGATAGACAGAGAGAGACAGAGAGAAACATACCGACAGAGAAAGACTGAGGTACAGAGAGAGATGGAGAGATAGAATCAGAGGGAGACAGAGTCAGGTGTACAGAGAGAGAGTTTACAACTATGATTTATTTAAAGTTCTTTATGCTTTGCAGAGAAGGTAGAGAAACATAGTTCTAGTTCTTTTGAACCAATGAATTTAATAATTTTGGCTTTAGGGAACCTGTGACGTCTAGGCTGTTATAAGAGATGCTTTTTTCACAACTTTCCCCCACCCCTTATCACTGCTTTTTGTTAGCCAGTTTGAAAATATGACTATTCTTAAATAGTAGTGGATCTGAAGAAGTGAAAATAGAGAAAGCCATTACCTAAAGGAGAAGTTTTGATTAGTAATATCACCTAGACAAGGGTGAGGGTCAGGGCAAGAAAAAGTAAACAACCTCTTATCAACCCAACTACTGCTGCTTCATGAGCATAAATCATGCTCACTTGAATAAGGCAAATTTCCATCACTTACAGACATCTGTAAGCAAAATTTTACCCCAATCTAGTGGCACCTCTTTTCTCTATACATACTATTTTGCTTGATCTCATCACTTCCATATATTCAGTTATCATCTATATGTATATGATTCTCAAATCTATTTGTCCACATCTAATCTCTTTCCAGATGTCCAATCTCACATTTTCCACTGCCTATTGCTCATATTGAAATATTTTGTAGACATTTTAATCTCAGCA
>JAQQSU010012533.1:0-5000 GCA_028627135.1 Pseudochirops cupreus | reverse complement strand
CAAATACTATTCTATTATATGTTGGTAGGAAAGTAGCATAATGTGGCAAAACTTGAGTCTATTTTACCAGCTATGTCATGCATATAATATATAGATTCTTCTTTGAAGAAAGTAAGTCAAACTGATAATCTCTGTAATGCCAGGTAGCCTGCTGTGAAACCGGAAGTAGCAAAAGTACTGAGGGAATAGAGACACCAGAAACATAACTCACTTCAAGGTGGTGGAATCCTGAATATCTTCTAGGGGAAATGGAATAATTCATGATATTTTAGTTTTAATTCCAAGAGACAATATTTAATGGTGTTAGTGACACAAGTTAATTTATTTTTCAAAAATAGAATGAAATTATGATCTATTTTCTATCCCCATATATGCTTATAAAATTCCTTTACATTTTATATACATATTATGAGTGAAAGTAATTTTCCTTAGTTCCCATGATCATTTGTCCAATTTCTTTGAAGTTATAGAAAAACTGTTCTATAGGTCAGAGTAGAAAATAATATTTTTATATAAGTGAATGCATAAATTATTTTAGAAATCAACTCTAACCTTAGCTTGTAATAGGAATCTAGTGTGCATTGAATGTTTTGCTTCCCTTTCATTTGTAGAAATGCTTCCGTGTCTTTCAATGACTAAGGTATGCCCTCCAGCATGAAATTTTCTGTGGTGCCTTCAGGTAATAGTAATCTCTATGTCTTTAAACTTCTGATGGCAATTGGCAAGGGTTTCTCCTTTACATTTACATAAGTTCTAAGCATCAAAAACTGAAAGGTCATCTAGCGCAATCCCTTGATTTTGTAGAAGAAACACAGACCAGTAGAGATTATTTTTTTTCAAGGTCACATAGGTGACATAATGACAAAGATGAGATTTGGAAGTATGTTCTCTAACCATTTGAAGGTAACTTGTGTATGGGGTTTTCTCACCAATTAGATAGCAAGCTACTTGGTAAAAGACCATGTAGCATATATTTGCCAGTGGTTAAGATCTGGCAGACACCTTGGAAGACATTAAATCAAGGTGGTCATTTTATACCTGAGGAAACTGATCTTGGGAGAGATTAAATTGCCCACATTTCTAAAGGTAGTAAGTAGCAGAGACAGAATGTTAGCTGAGATCCTCTGATATCTTTGGGTCTAAAGATTCTAGTACTATATTTTACATTAAGTAATCACATAATATAAATTTGTTGGATTGAACTGAATGTCCTCCTATAATAGCACATCTCTACCATTTTTGAAATATTACATTTTCTACATAACTGATCAACCAACCATTAACTGAGCAATAATTAAATCCCATGAGCAGTAACATGAAAGTTAAACAGCCCAAGTACTTATGGCTTAATGATCTTCCATTTCTTTCTTCTTTGATACTGTAATTTACCATCAAGTTAAGTAGGAGATGTGTGCAATTACTGCTCAATTACTTTCCTATCCAACATAAAATTGCTTGCCCAGAGCATAGCCAGCTTGATCTTTAAGAATTTACCTTGAAGTAGAAAGAAAATTAGTGGTCAACTAAAACACAGAATTCCCTGAAGCACCCATTCAACAAATATGATTGTAACATTGTTCTGGGCATCATAAAATTTAACCTTTACCAAGTGGCAGGAGACAGATTTAGAAGGGTAGAGAATTGGAGGGGAAGAAGGAGCAAAGCATTTCCAATGTCACCTGTAATATGCAAGCCTGCCTTGTAAATGATGACAAGGTAAATGATGAAAACTCACTTCCTTGAGATGGATTTAATCACTGTAAGTAAAATACTATTACATTGTAGGTTAGTAGGAAGGCGGTATAATGTGGTAAAACCATTTAGAATACATGCATTTATTACTCTAATTTAGGTATCACTCTAATTTAAAATGTCGCTTTACATGTTGAGTCCTTTTTTTCCTCAATTATAAAATATGCAGGTTCTACTAAATATTGTCCTTTTCAATTCTGATTTTATGTTCCTGTGAAATAACCATAGAATGATTAAAGGAAAACTTAAAACTTGTATCCTTTGGGGAAGAAAACAACAAGAAAAATATTGACAGAGGAAATTTAAAAAAAAATCATGGCATCTCCAAAAATATTAAGCAATAATATTAAAAGGCTATTTTTGTAACTCTGGTGGAAAGTTCTGGAATTCTTTAATATAAAATGGTTATGAATCAGTATTACTCTCAATGAAATAAATTTAAACTGTCCAATAAAATATTAATATTTATAACGTTAGTTATTACATACATATATTTTTAAAAGATCACACAAAATCTTAAAACATTAAGGTCAATTGGAATAATAAATTTTATTTGATCAGATGAAATATTCAATCATGTAAAAGTTATTAAATGTGGTCCTTTGTCTTTAGCTTGTATTGAATATTCCTTCTCTCTAACTAAGGGTAGACCTTGCATATATTTTCTATTTAACTAGCACTACAGATTAACAGCAGATGGTTAAGTAGAGATGGATAATGAGCAGAGTTTATCATTAAATTGGAAGATGGAGAGCATTGAGAAAATAGTGTAGTATAGTGCATTCAATGATCTCAAACTATTCACTTCCATTAAAAAACACACATTTACATTTATGTACACACATGTATGTCCCTATTATTATATATTAATAGGATATAATATATTATTGTATATTAATAGAAATTATATGATATATAAATGCTATGCATGTGTATTTGCATATGTTTGTATAGAAAATATGGGTAATTAGGAAAGACTACTGGAGTTACGAAGTCCTGAGTTCAAATGTGACCTTAGACACTATCTTGGAAAGTCACTTAAACTTATTTGCCTTCATTCCCCCTCTTTAAAATGAATTGTAGAAGGTAATGGCAAACCACTCAAGTATCTGCCAAGAAAACCCCCAAACTGAGTCACAAAGAGTTAGACACAAATAAAATGATTCGACAAAAAAAATCATTCAGGAAAATTGAGATACTGACTATGTATGACAGCAAATGCCATATTACTCTCATGTCAGTCTTCCAATTTCCCCATCCCTGTAATAAAGGAAATGAGACAAATGTCATGGACCCTTCTCTGGAGACAAGAGTGATCATTATGACTTTCCATGTTTCTCTGGATTTTTTATATTTATCAATTCTTGAATTACATTAATATTATATTATAACTGTATACCACAGTTAGTTCAGGCATTGTTCAATTGATAGGCACCTACTTTATTCCCAGTGCTTTTGTAAACTAAAAATTGCTGCTATGAATATTTTGGTATGTATGTATGTATGTATGTATCTATCTATCTATCTATCTATCTATGTGTCTATATATAGATATAGATATTTATCTATATAGATATATACACATATCTATCTATGCAGATAGATAGATAAATAGATAGATAGATGGATAGATAGATAGATATGTGTATTCATCTATATAGATAGATATAATTATACACATATATACACACTCTTTTTATTATACTTGACCCTACTGGGGTATACACCAATAAGAGTAGGATCACTAGATCAAAGCACATGTAGAAGGTAATGACAAACCACTCGAGTATCTGCACATTCATTTTTTTCTACAATAAGTTTGGTTTACTTTTCAGAATATCTGAACAATTTCAGAATCCAAACAACAGTTCATTTCTCTCCTCTTCTTGAAACTTATCCAGAACTGGTTATTTCCATTTTCTGCCATCATTATCAATTTACTTGTTATGAAATGAAACCTCAGAGTCGTTTTTCTTTGTATTTCTCTAATTTATAGTAATTTGAAGAGACTTTTCACAAGGTCAAAATTTTTATTTGAAAATTTTGTTGATATAATTTGATCACTTAGCCCTTGGTGGAAAAGTCCATATTCTTTACTCAATATGTTCTGCTGACGTCACATAGTTATTTACAGAGATCTCAGAACAATCTAAACCGTGAATGCCTAAAGGGCAATGGAAAGATGAAAAGGGAGCGTAAATAGAATGTAGCATGTTAAGAATGATGACTTGCGGGGCGGAGCCAAGATGGCGGCGTAGCAGCAGCAACACATCACAGCTCTCACATAGCCACCCCAAAATACCCATAAAATAGGACTCTAAACCAAGCCTAGAACTCCAAAACGCACACAAAGATACTTCCCACTAAAGTCAGCTTGGCTACGAGGAACCATATCAGCACTGCGAACCGAAACCAGCCTGGCCTGAAGCCATGGCTGTGCCCCAGGGGCGGCTGGACGGGAGGAGCTGAGGAGCTTCAGGTGAGCAGATTAGCAGGCAGCTGTGAATGGGATTTGTGAAAGGGGGAGATAAGCAGTCCGGCCAGAAGGCCTCCAGAGCAGAAAAGCAAAAGGCAGAGGTTTTGCACCCGCCTCAGCATTGCAACTTCCCGCCCGCGGCCTGCAGGCAGCAGGGAGACTGAGTGATTGTTCTCGGCCAGGGCTCTGACGTTGAGCAGCCTGGATGGATTGCAGTCTTGGGCCTCGGTCTTGGAGTCCTCATTATCCAGACAGCCAGAAGTATATAGGAAGAGTTCCCAGCCTCTCCTTAAGAGCTATGGCAGCCGAAGGACCCCAGCGATTTGGGACAGAGCTTTCCCTCCTAGAAGCAGAGCCCCACAGAGATTAAAAAAAAAAAAATCAGGGTCTGAAGAACCATGAGTAAGAATAAGCATAACAAGCAAAGTAAGAACAGCTCCCAAACCCTTGATACCTTCTTTGGGGTAAAGAAAGATCATGGGAGAGAGAGGGAGGAGGAGAGCGCAGCCAGAGCACCCCCACCAGGGGCCTCCAATAAACATGAAGAATGCCTTAAAGCTAAAGATGAGCTGAAGAAAGATTTTCAAAACCAAATAAGGGAAGTGGAAGAAAAATTGGGAAGAGAAATAAGGGAAGTGGAAGAAAAATTGGGAAGAGAAATAAAAACATTGCAGGAAAATCATGAAAAGAGAGTCAGCAGTATGACTGAAGAAATCAACACCCTAAAAAATAGATTAACTCAAATGACAAAAGAGGCCCAAAAAGCCAATGA
>JAQQSU010012532.1:0-11891 GCA_028627135.1 Pseudochirops cupreus | reverse complement strand
TCTTGCTCCACCCCTTCCTGCTACATCAGCAAGCTCAAGGGGCGTGGAAGATCTTCAAATCCCAGTATCGTTACAATATAAGATCCCAAATATTGAGTGTTGGACTTTGAGACCAGGTGTGCCAGCACCATATCCAGGAACCATCTAGTTTGGCAGGGTATGATTTACATTGTTTAGAGGACTTTTGGTTGGACAGAAAAGAAATAAGAAAAATATCCACTGGAATATGCATAAGAATCCCTAAAAATCACTCCGATTTTACCCAAATCAGGATTAGCAACTCAAGGAATACATGTATTGGCTGGAGTAATAGATTCTAATTATCAAGGAGAAATTATTGCGACATTCCTAATTTAGGTGAGGAGCCCAAACAGTTTTGTAAACGTGAGAGAATAGTTCAAGTGATTATCATTCCTTGTAAAACAATACCACTTGTGAAAACTGACCCTCCTTGCAAAATAACTATCAGAAGAACTGAAGGATTTGGTTCTACTGGTAGAATAAAATTGGGAGCTAAAGTATGAGTAAAACAGAAGCCAGATGATGTTCTAAAGGCTGTGGCAATTATAGCACGTGGGAAGGATAACACTGTTAACTATTGTTTATTTGTGAGAAGATGATTACAAAATTGTACCTGTAACTCATATCTTCTATGGTGAATGAGGATACAATAACAAACTTACGTACTCCAGAAGCATGGCTGATCCTATGTCTACCTTGCTTCTGATTATTGTCTCCTTGTTTCTTCTTGGCTTTTTGTCTGTTCACCTTGTTTGCTAGATTTATTTCTGCAGGCTTGATACCCTCCACCTGTAAATGCCTGATTGTTTAAGCTGGATGCCATACCCTGTCCACAACTGTCATGTGTCACCCCTGGACCTGGCATCAAGTATATTCTGAATGCTGGCTAAGGAACTGACCTCTCAAATGGGACCTTTCAGGACAGGGACAGCTCTACGTCCAATTTCAGCAGCAAGTAGTCATGGAAGAAGAGACCTTTGCCTCTTACCCCAAGATTTTGAGATCCCATTTGTTGGAGCAGGAATGATGGGGACCTTGTGCTCAAACCCTATCCTAAAATATTGTTTTCTGTGTGCTATCCTTGTTATATTGTTGGAAAATTCTGTTGACACCAGTTACCCTTAAAACTCCCATTAACCCATGTAATGAAATGTATTGTTAATGTATTTTTGCTATGAAAGGGACATGAAAGATCTTGGGGCCAATGTAATGTTAATGGAATCTGAAGATCTTCCATGCCCCTTTGTATTGGCAAGTAAGCAGGTACTTAGCACCTTATTTCAAGTTAACACTGTGTTTAAGATATTTAATTAACACAGAAATAGTTAACACCTTGGAAGGAAGTTGCTGATGTAATAGGAAAGGGCAGGACAGGGAGGAGCTAAGGCGTATGTAAAGAAAAGCTCCAGCTGAGAATGGCAGAATTTCCTGGGGTAAGCATCTGGAGGCTGGAGCTTCTACTGAGACCTTTCTTCTGCTGAGACCTTTCGTTTGGGAATTTCTGCTGAGAACTTCCAAGAACCAGGCTGAGGAGCTAGAGTAAATGAGAAAGGAGGATCGCTGCTTGAGAAAGCCTGTTCTGTTGTGAAGGCTTGGGAATGTGGGTATTCCCTGCATTAACCATGTGTACCAACTTCATGGCTACTGTAATGACTTTGGCTTTCTGGTTGTGGGACTCAGTTTTCTGGTATTTCAATAAAGGCTTTGGTTCTGCCCTCCATGTGGAGAGTCTGCTACATTTTGTGATTCATAACTATACCAACATATTCATAACCACTGTGGGTGTTGTGAATATTGCATTATTGTTACAAGTTGAAAGAACCCTAGACCTGGAATCAGGAAGACTTGAGTTCAAATTTAACCTCAGACTTATTAACTTTGTGACCCTGGGTGAGTCATCCTTCAGCCTCAGTTTCTTCATATATAAAACTGGAATAATAACAGTACCTCCCAGGACTGTTATGATGATGAAAGGAGATAATATTTGTAAAGCTTTGTGCAAATCTTAATGCACTATAAAAATGCTAGCTGTTATTATTATTCATTCATTCATCAAAATGATACAAAATTTTTGAAAGATATAAAAATAGTATCCCTATTCAATAGCCACTGGGTGAGGCAAATAAAGGAGATACATGCTAGAAAAGGTGTTCAGCTTCTGATAGAGGAGATCCAGGGCAGAATTTAAGTTGGAAAGGATTCTCTATATATATATTCTCTATATATGATGAGATACTTCAGATGTTCAGATTTGCAGGTGACATGCTGGTTGTAAGCCCTCAAACAAGCATGATCTGATCCTCTGAACAGGAAAGAGTAAAAGGATAAATAATAGCTATTGCCTACATTTATATTATGGACATGTAAGTGCATGTGTGTGTGTGTGTATATATGTATATATATATGTATATGTGTATATATATATATATATATATATATATATATACACACACACATACACACACACGATATGTACATATAATGTATGTGTATGCATATGTGTGTGTGTGTGTATACACATGCCTAGACTATTGCAGCAGCTTGATTCATGGTCTCCTTGACTCAAGTATCTCCTGACTCCAGCCTATCTTCCACTCAGAATTCAAACTGGTTTCTCCAAATCATAGGTCTGACCATACCACCCTTCTATTAAATAAACTCCAGTGGCTCCCAATTACCTCCAGGATTACATAGAAAGCCCTCTGTTTGACTTTTAAAGCCCTTCACAAATTGACCCCTTCATATCTGTCCAGTCTTCCTACACTTTACCAACCAGCATATTTGCTGCTTTACTGTTCCTCGAACAAAATATTCCACCACCTGGCTCCTTACCTTTTCACTGACTGTCTCCTAAAATGTTCTCCCTCCTCTTTTCTACATCCAGCCTTCTCTGAATTCCTTCAAAGATAAGCAAAAATCTCACCTTCTATAAGAAGCCTTTCCAGATCCCCCTTAATACTAATGCCTTTTCCCCCATTACTTATCTCCAATTTACCTTGCATATATCTTGTTTATCCACCACTGTTTAAATGTTTTCTCATAGCAGCTCCTTAAGAGCAAAGGTGTTTTTGGCATGTAGTTGGAGCTTATTGACTGCCTGACTTCAGCACTTGTCCAAGATGCAAAATATAGATGAATGGGATACCCTTACAGTTTTGTATCGCGATACGGCATGATCGATTTTTCGTTGGCTGTGTTTTAGCATAGATAGACTAAATTTTTCACATTACTGTTCAGTTCACTAAGAAACCTCTTTGGTTTTCTGAGGTTCTATACAGTTAGTATGAGGTCATCTGCAAAGAAGAGTAATTGGAGAAACTGACTATCAAAAAGAAAGCTCTCTTCAAGTCAGTTCAAATGCCACCTCTTGCAATCAGCCCTTCCCAGTCCCTCCCAGCTGCTATTGCCTTTCTCTCTGAGATCACATCCCGTCTGTTCTCACTATATTTTGTATTACATAGTAATTCACATGTTATCTCCACCACTAAAATTTAAACTACTTGACAGCAGATACTGTTTTTAACTTTTCTTTGTATCCTCTACTACAGTGCATGACGCATTCGCTATTGTTCAGTCACTTAAGTTATGTCTCATTCTTTGTGATGTCAAGGACCTTGGTCCAAGAGGTTTTCTTGGCAAAGATACTAGAGTGGTTTGCCATTTCCTTCTAAAGTGGCAAACAAAGGTTGTGACTTGCAAGGTCACTTAGCTAGAACGTTTCTGAGGTTAGATTTGAACTCAGGTCTACCTACCTAACTCCAAGCCCAGCACTATCCACTGTACCACCTAGCTGTTTTGTTCTGATGCGTAGTAGATACTTAATAAATACTTTTTGTTTGACTGGTTTTATTGCGATGTTTGGCAGGATATTTTCTGTGATACTGGCAAATACTTATTAAACACTCTGCTTGATGCCTATGCTAAACAGAGAATTGAACAAAATAATTTCTTCAGTCATTTTCTTTGTCAAGTCATTGAATACTGATATATGGTAAAAATAAATAAATGAACAAATAAATGAATAAACCCTCTATCTGATAAGAACGTTTGAAGCCTAATTTTTTTGCCCTCCTGAATTGAATCCACTCTAAAAACCGATAAATAATAATCACACTGGGAACTTTACTTTTATCTCTCCATCAGCTGTGTGATCTTAAGTTACAGCCAAGATCGCAGAATTGAGGTAGTGACCAAACCCAACTCTCCCAATATTCCCTACTGAACAACTTTAAAATAGTTGTTGCATTGAATTCTGGACTGGCAGAGTCAACAAAATGTCAGGGTGAGATATTTTTCTAACCTAAGGCAACTTAGAAGGTCAGCAGGAAAGGCAAACCCTGAGATGGGGGCCAGCCTGGATCACACAGGCTACAGCACCAACAGTGGACCTTAGACGCAGCTAAGACAGTGACTCAACTACTCAGCCCAGAGATGTAAAGTGTCCAGACAAATGATCAGAAATAGATTATAGGGAACCCTTTGCTGTACTCAGGATCCTATTGCGTGTTCTATATGCAGTTCTAGGTCACAATTCCAGGACCAAAAAAGAGCACAAGTGCTTGAAGTTGCAGGAAAGCAGGGATCAGGGACTCATCACAGTTCCAGAGCCAAGAGGAGCATTACCACTTGTGCCTGTGGGGAAGCAGGAGCCCTTCCTTGGTAAAGACCAGAGTGCAGACCAGAAGAGCAGTGACCAAACCGCTCATTGGACCACACTACCTTAGAAGCACCTAAAAAACCTACAGACCTTGCTCTGTTTGATTGACTTTTTTTGGACATTTGGCAGCTCTAGTTCTGATAGCTTAGATCTAGCTCTGAAAAGAGCCCACAAAAAAGCCTGAAGCTTTGGACAGTGCCCTCATCCCCCAACCAGGAAATGGAGTTCAACTTTAACAGAAAGTTAAAAATCAAAAAATAGTCTGGAAAAATGAATAAATAACCAAAAAAAAGGACATGACCATAAAAAGATACTACGGTGATAGGGAAGATCAAGACACAAACTCAGAAAACAACAATGTCAAAACCAGCACATGCAAAACCTGGAAAAAAATGCAAATTGGGTGCAAGCCCAACAAAAATTTTTGGAAAAGCTAAAGAAAGTTATTAGAACGGTAGAGGAAAGATTGTGGAAAGAAATGAGAGTGTTGCAAGAAAATTATGAAAATTTGTGTGATCATAAAGATGTGGTCTGTAGAAAATTTGAAAAGTGATAGTGAGTTGAAATCTCCCTCCTTGCAACTTCCATCCACTGGTGCTCATTCTGCCTTCTAGACCTAATCCAGTCCTTCTTCCATACGATAGACCCTCATGTTCTCCTAAGACCTCCTACCTTTGATCAAATAGTCACAATTCCTTCAACTCTTCCTCATATTTTTCTGGATGCCTTGCCATCCTTCTCATACTTCTCTGTAACTCAGTCAGTGTCCAAGAGTGAGAGAGAGACAGAGAGACAGAGACAGAAAGAGACAGAGATAGAGAGACCCAGTGCTAAAAACAATATTCCACATACAATCATCTTACATGCATTTAGTGTATAAAATGGAACTGACTTCAGCAGTCATATCACTTTGTGGCCCCTTCAAATCCCTGGATCCATTTCACATTAGTACTCATAAATCAATCAGTCAATCAGCAAGCATTTATTAAGTACCCAGTATATGTCAAGCATTGTACTGGGGATGGAAGACAAAAATGAAACAGTCTCTACACCCAACAGGAGCTTGACAAGCCAAGAACACTTCCATTTTGTAATTATTCAAATTATGTTTTTAAATGATCGATATCAAATTTCATCTCATTGGTTTTCAGTCCACATTATTAGAAACTTTTTGAATCAGATATATGTGTATATACACACACACACACACACACACACACACACACACACACACACACGCACACACACACATAATACTAAGCGTTTACTATGTTCCAGACACTATGCTGAGTTCTCTAGTCAACTGCATCTTGTTGGTCCTAGGAGAACAACAGCCAGACTTTGTTTCCCATACCATCCATCCATCCACCCAGGTCATCTCACCATCTTCTCTGCCAACAGTGCCTCTACTTCTCTCTACCTAGACTAGAAGACTGGGCACTGGATCTCCAGAATCCATCCCTTCAGTCTCTGTGGAAGTTAGTCTACTCAGTTTTGGTTTATCTCCTGTCCTATAGCTGAGTTTTCCTGACCAAGGATTGACTGCAAACATCTAACATTCTATATATAGCTGGCCTCAAACCACACTTCATCAAATGCCTTGCTAAAATCTATATAAATTTTGTGTATAGCATTTTCCCAATCTAGTGCCTGTCAATTTAACTGTCTAATAACTCCATCAGTAAAATACAATTAAGAATGGTTTGACAAAATCAGGGGTTAATTATTAATTAGGAGAAAATGTAAAGAATGAAGTTTATTTTGTTTAGTTTTTTTTAAGGCAATAACCCACAGTAAGCCTGGAGGCAATTTAAAAATATTCCACCAAAAGCCAGGATAAATGTGTGCTGAGGATTAAAATGACCAGATGCTCGGAAACAAACAGGCACACAAAGCTGGCAAAGAGCTATCATAGGGAAAAGACAATTTTCCAAAAATAGAAAAGATAATGCACATCAGAATAACAAGAGAGTCCCCAGAAGGGGACAACTTAGAAATTAGGTGGACCCAATGAAATCAGGGTAACAATTTGCAAGGATCTCCAGAGCTAATAATATAATCAAATAAAGGAGAGAGGAAATCAGAGAATTCGCAGTAGTGCTTTAAGATCACAATGTAAAAGGCAGAGTCAGGCATTAAAGAGAGGTAGTATACAGCCTGAATAAATTCTTTGCCCTGCCCTTTTTTGAAGAAGCTATGAAGGATGTTCCTGTTCTTAAATTGCCTCTTTAAATTGACAGGTACTAGATTAAATCAAAGTAAATGCATAAGCTGTGCTTGTCCTAACTAAGATTTCCTGTGTAGTAGGCAGGAAGATGTGAATGGCTGGGTCCTAGAAGGATGCAATAGGTAACAGGCATAAGTTCCTAGCGAGGTAGCAAAGTATGACAGTGAGGGACAAACCATAACATCAACGAAGTTTGGCATCAGTCATTAGGCAGACTCCTTGGTAGAAAGGCTAGCAGCTCTTACTACCTATCACTCTATTA
This sequence comes from Pseudochirops cupreus, assembly GCA_028627135.1. NCBI lineage: Eukaryota > Metazoa > Chordata > Mammalia > Diprotodontia > Pseudocheiridae > Pseudochirops > Pseudochirops cupreus. The sequence goes on along the minus strand of JAQQSU010012532.1, from coordinate 4,724 downwards.
ACAGCTTCCAACTCAGCCATCAAGTCTTCTGTAAGCACCTATTATTATTAGGTGCCAGATACCATGCTAAGCAGTGTAGACACTAAGTACAATGACTGAAACAAACCCTACTGACAAGAAGCTAGTTTTCTAAGGCAGGATGGTCCAGGTAAATCTTACCTGTCCTGGAGTCATATGACTCGAATTGTAATACGACCTCCATTATTTAGCTGTATAGCCTTCAGCAAGTTTTTCTACCTCCCTGGGTCTCAGTTTCTGCATCTATAAAATGAGATGGTTGGATTCCACCATCTCTGAAATTCCTCCCAGTTTTACATCTAGGATTTATGATTCTCATGATCCATATCCTGGTTTCCAAAGAATCTATGAAGAATGTCATGATCCTTAAAAATAACTTTGTGGGGTAGGTAATTGCATTTCCCCAAAGCAAAGAACATTTAATTAAACAGCATGACAAATGCATGAAAGGAACTCATTCTTCATCCTCCTGCCAATACACATTAAAGGCGATACTCTTCAACAGATTCCCATGCAACCAGTGATGGAGAGAACAAATGGGAGCAGGTACCATTAATGGTAGAGAGTAATTCAGTAGCCAATTCATTTCAATGATCATCTATTAAGCCCCTATATACTATATTTAATATATGCTATATTTAAGACACCGTACTAGGCAGATCTAAAAACAAAAGTGAAAATAGTTCCTGCCATCACGGAGCTTGCATTCTACTGAAGAAAAATTACATGTGTGAAGATAATTAAATGAACGACATTTTAGATTTTTTTTTTCCAGTTTGAGATGCCTGTATAAAGCAGAAGAGATATATGCAGAGAGGAGAGAGATTTGGAGATCTAGAGAAAAGGGTCTGATATCTCTTTATCTTAATATGAATGACTCCATTTCAGATAAATTAAGTAATTGCACTCAATTCTAACCTTAGTCACACTCTCTTCATCACTCCTGAGACCAGTTAGAGATAAGGGATTCATTCCTATTTCTGCTGGATTTCAAGGTCTATAAAAGATTAGCGAACCTCTCTTCTCTCCTTGATAGCAATATGCTACCTTGTACCACTTGCAAGAATAGGTGCAAATGACTTGTGATCCAGATTAATGAGATATTCCAGAGGATTCTGTCAGAGAGAACTTCCCTACCATGCCATATAGTCAAAATAAAGTTTCTTTATCTAACTCATGCCCTAAACTTGGTGAACTGTGAGGATTTTATTCCCAACAGAGATGAGGACTAGAAAAAATGGAGTCATCACCACAGAGATAATAATGAAACTGGTGAGAGCTGGTGAGATTACACAGAGAGAGAAGAGTTAATGAAAGTATTTTTATACTAATTTTACATATGAGGACATCAAAGCTCAGGTAATTTGTCATATAACTACTGAATATAAGGCTAGGAACTGAATTTTGGTATTTTGATTCCAAATATAATCCTGTTCCTACTGTATCACATTTTGCCTTCAGGGCAATAAAGGCATAATAATGGGTAAAGGGTTTTAAGGGCAGGACTCGAGTGTTAGAAAAACCAAAAGCAAGAATTCAGGAATGGAAGGTATAGGTGGGAATGGGGAGTGGGACAAGGTCAAGATTTAGTCAAAGTCAAGGTCAGTGCCAAGTCCCCAGGGTGTCAGAACCAATGTCAAGCCTTGGTTTTGTGTCATTCTCTGGCAATAAAATCTGGAGTGATTTGCCATTTCCTTTTCTGACTCATTTTACAGATGAGGATACTGAGGCAAATAGGGTTAAGGGACTTGCCCAGGGTCATACAGCTAGTAAGTGTCTCATGCCAGGTATGAATTCAGGTCCTCCTGACTCCAGACCCAGAGCCCTATCCACTGCACCACTTAGCTGCCACAAAGTCTCAGAAATGGGTCCTCAAAGTCCGAACTGTCCAACCTTGAAGGAGTATTTCCTAGAGTCCCCAAGAATCAGAGACAAGTTTGAAGCCTAGGGTAAGACTAAATCTATAGATGGAAATTAGGCAAAAAGAGATTAAGCATTATGTAGTGCCTACTATGTGCCAGATACTGTATTAAGTGTTTAAAAATATCGTCTTGTTTGATCCTTACAACAATCCTGCAAGACAGTTAATATTATTTCTCCTTTTGAAATTGAGGCAAATGGGTTAAGTGACTTGCCAAGGATGACGCAACTAGAAAGTTAAGGAGGGTAGATTTGGACATAAATTTTCTTGATTCCAAGCCCAGAGCTCTATCTACTGTTCTACCTAGCTGCTTTTTCTAGGTAGCCCTGAAGGGAGAATCCAGTGGCAAAGAATCAAGTGGTTCATTGCAGTCCTAGACCAGACCCAAGTCTCTATCCACTGTGCCACAACCTGCCTCTAAGAGCAATATTGGGAATGCAGGTATAAGAAATAACTATATTCTGGGTTCTGAGATCAATTTCTGTCCTCTTTTCAGTACTTTTCTTCCCTCTCCCACCCCCAAGCCTTGTCTTTCTCAGTACCTTCAAATTCTTTAAAAACATATGTATATTCTTCTCTTTCTGTACTTACCATACAAATTCCATTGCTCAGTTTTATATAACAATTTTCTCCTCCAACTTAGTCCAACCAGTACTGTTTCAAGATTGCCTCCCTTCAGCACACTCCTGGCTTTTAAATGTATCCCAGGATTCATTCTGAGTATTTTTCCAGCAAGCTTCTGGGTCAATCCTCAACCAGTCAATGGTATATACCTGAGCCTGGAGTCAAAACATCCAGGTACAAGTAAAAGGAAACCTTTCAAGGCTGCGTGAGTGGGCATAAAAATGATAAATTCTATTCAATGTCAGTAAATACAGCATAATGGGCATATTTTGTTTATATGACAATGGGCTGCCAAGCACATTGGAGGTGCGGGAATGATATGTATTGTCAGGAAATGTACAGGAAACAAACAAAAAACCTTATCTCAACTTTGCAAAAATAATGGCATACCTGCTATACCTGGAAGTCATATGCAACTCTGGTTTCTATGGATTGAGAAGGACAACAGGACAGAGTTGGACCTATAATAATAAATAACGATAGTAATAATAATAATAGCTAACACTTATGTAGCATTACTACGTGCTAGGCACCGTATGAAACACCTTACAATTATTATGTCATTTGATCCTTACAGTAACCCTGGGAAGTGAGTGATATTATTATCCCTATTTTATAGATGAGGAAAGGAAACTGAGGCAAATAAGTGAAAAGACTTGCCCAGGGTCATACAGCTAATAAGTATATGAGGTCAGATTTGAACTCATGTCTTCTTGACTCCAGCTAAGAGGTAGTGTGGTACGGGGTAAAGAATATTGTGTTTACAAAACAAGAAAATTATCAGTGCTGGAGAGGATGTGGAAAAATTGGAAAACTAATAAATTGTTGGTAGAGTTGTGAACTGACCCAACCATTTTGGAGAGCAATTTGGAACTATGCCCAAAGGGCTATTAATAAGTGCTTACCCTTTGACCCAGCAATACCAGTTCTAGGGCTATATCCCAAACAAATTATACAAATGGAAAAAGGGCCCATATGTACAAAAAAATTTTAAAGCAGCTCTTTTTGTGGTGGCAAAGAATTGGAAATCATGGGGATGCCCATCAATTGGAGAATGGCTAAACAAGTTGTGGCATAAGAATGTAATGGAATACTATTGTGATTTAAGAAATGAGGAGCAGATGGACTTCATAATAACCTGCAGAGACTTATATAAACTGATGCTGAGTGAATAGAGCAAAACCAGGAGAACTTTGTAAACAATTACAGACACATCATATGATGACTAACTTTGATCAACTAGGCTCCTCTCAGCAATGCAAGGTTAGAAGACAACTTCAAATGACTCATGATGGAAAAGGCTATCCACATTCAGAGAAAGAATTATGGAGTCTGAATGCAGATTGAAGCAAACTACTTGCTCTCTTTTGTGTTTTGTTTTGTTTCATTCCTTCTTTCTGAGAATCCCAGGAATCAATTGAATTGATTTTCTTTGAAATCCTATGTATTTTATGCATTTAGAAACATTATTCTGAGGAAGGGTCTATGGTTTCATTAAATTGCAAAAAGGATCCATGACACACACAAAAAGTTAATAATCCCTGATTTTAAAGGCTAGAATAAGTCTGAGGGGCTATCAGAGGTAACCACTTCATTTTACAAATGAGGAAACTGAGGCTTAGGGAGAATAAGTCAAATCAATTCAAAAGGCATTTGTTAAGTACCTATTATGCACCAGGCACTGTATTAAGTTCTAGAAGTAAAGAGAAAGACAAAAAAAAAACAGTCCCAAGTCTGAAGGAGCTCACAGTCTAATGAGGGAGACAATATGCAAACAAGATACATATAGAATAAATTGGAAATAATCTCAGAGGGAAGGCACTAAATTTAAGGAAATCTAGAAAACATTTCTTGTAGAAAGTGTGATTTTTAGATGAGGCTTGAGAGAAACCAGGGAAGCTTAGATGTGGAAATGAGGAATTAGAGAGTTCTAGGAATGGAGATCAGTCAACAGAAATGCATAGAGTCAAGAGATGGATAATATAAGAGATGAGGATACTGGCAAAAACAGAACTTGATTCATTAATTTTCTTGATAGCTTCAGGCTTTCCAAGTTCCTTTCCATTATCTTGACACTAATCTATTCAGGATATTATAGTAGTAGTAGTAGTAGTAGTAGTAGTAGTAGTAGTAGTAGTAGTAGTAGTAGTAGTAGTAGTAG
>JAQQSU010012531.1:0-11891 GCA_028627135.1 Pseudochirops cupreus | reverse complement strand
TAAGGCATTCTTCATGTTTATTGGAGGCCCCTGGTGGGGGTGCTCTGGCTGCGCTCTCCTCCTCCCTCTCTCTCCCATGATCTTTCTTTTCCCCAAAGAAGGAATCAAGGGTTTGGGAGCTGTTCTTACTTTGCTTCTTATGCTTATTCTTACTCATGGTTCTTCAGACCGTGATTTTTTTTTTAAATCTCTGTGGGGCGCTGCTTCCAGAAGGGAAAGCTCTGTCCCAAATCGCTGGGGTCCTCCCGGCTGCCATAGCTCTTAGGGAGAGGCTGGGAACTCTTCCTATATACTTCTGGCTGACTGGATAGCGAGGACTCCAAGACCGAGGCCCAAGACGGTGATCTATCCAGGCCGCTCAGTGCGAGAGCTTTGGCCTGAGACCAATCGCTCAGTCCCCCTGCTGCCTGCAGGCCGCGGGTGGGAAGCTGCAATGCCAAGGCGGGTGCAAAACCTCTGCCTTTGGCTTTTCCGCTCTGGAGGCCTTCTGGCTGGACTGCTTATCTCCCCCTTTCACAAATCCCACTCATAGCTGCTGCTAATCCTCTCACCTGAAGCTCCTCGGCTCCTCCCGTCCAGCCACCCCCAGGGCACAGCCGCGGCTTCAGGCCAGGCTGGTTTCGGTTCGCAGTGCTGATATAGTTCCTCGTAGCCGAGCTGACTTTAGTGGGAAGTATCTTTGTGTGCGTTTTGGAGTTCCAGGATTGGTTTAGAGTCCTATTTTATGGGTATTTTGGGGTGGCTATGTGAGAGCTGCGATATATTGCTGCTGCTATGCCGCCATCTTGGCTATGCCACCATCTTGGCTCCGCCCCCCAGTGAGCTAGTTCTGAATGCCGCTAGCAGCTGCCACTAATCTGCTCACCTGAGGCTCCTCCACTCCTTGCGTCCAGCCGCCCCCAGGGCACAGCCGCGGCTTCAGGCCAGGCTGGTTTCGGTTCGCAGTGCTGATATGGTTCCTCGTAGCTGAGCTGACTTTAGTAGGAAGTATCTTTGTGTGCATTTTGGAGTTCTAGGATTGGTTTAGAGTTGTCTTTCATGGGTATTTTGGGGTGGCTATGTGAGAGCTGTGTTAATATGCTGCTACTCCACCATCTTGGCTCCCTTACCCTTATTTCCTAATATATGACTTTCCTATAGCTCTCCCAGAGATGCCTCTTGTGAGAAATGATTACTCCTCTCTTGTGTTTAATGACTGATTATTTTATTAAGACTAAGGTTTTTTCTCCCTTTTCTACTTTCTCATCCATAAACCAACTAGTGGGGGAAATCCCTTTTAAAGATTTATCCAGGCCAATATCTAATCAGACAGTAATACAAATTCTAAATTTGGGCCAATGGGCACATTTCTGTTCATTGGTTTTGTTCAGATGGGTCTGGGGAAGTGTTGATTCTACGTTTTTTCAGCCAGGTGATATAGAAATTGAGAATTTTTTTTTTTTACCAACATTTGTGTGATTCAAGTCAGGTACCCTAAGACTTTCATTATAATATGACCCACCTTTTCATTGTAGTATTAATTTTATTTTTAATTGTTTACCAATTGTAATGGTAATGGAATGTAAAGATCCCTTTGTATTGGTTTGGCTTTGGGGTTTAGTGTTAAAACCCAGAGCTTGTGAATCCCACTTGTGAAATGGACTTGTTGATGTGAAGAGAGAGGGCTGAACTAGGAGGAGCTGGTCTTGTGGATTTAGAGATAGGTCCAAGGAGAAGAAGCCAGAAGAACTTTTGGGGAACAGCATCTTGGAGGCAGACAGAGAAGAGAATTGCTAGGGGCCAGAGCTTCTGAGAGAGACTGCTGAGGTCTAGTTGGAGCTGCCCAAGACTATTGAGAGCTGTCACCTGGAGCTGCCAAGAACTGAAGATTCATGACTGTGGTGCTGGTATTTTTTCTGTCTGTTTTGATGTTGTTTTGCCAGATTTGTCTACTGGTGAAGGACAGTGCTGTTGTTGCAGAGGTCCTGGAACCTTGCTGTTGGTTCAGAAGCCCTGAAGAAGGATTTTCTTGTTATATGTTTACAGAAATCTTCGAAGAGGGTCTTGCTGATGTTTTCAGGGGTTCTGAGACTGTTTGCTGGCACAGAATGAATTGATGAGAACACTGGCTTAGTTAAACTTTGTCTCCCCTGGAACAAAGATTGCTGAGAACTTGCCTTGGGTCAAGATGAAGAAAAGACCTCTCCTGCTTGGAGGGTAACTGATGATAATTGTAATTCAATTGTGATCCAGGGGTGGAGCACTTTGATTTTTTGTATTCTGTGACTGACCAAAAGAATGTACTTTGTTTATTATTGGAAACTAATCTCCAGTTGAATAGAGAGAAGACTTTGTGAGTGACGAAAGGAATGTACTGTCCAGGGGTGGAGTAGCACTTTGACTCTATACTTTGTGATTGAATTGAGATACTTTGTAATTGAATTGAGAACTTGCTAAATGATTGAGCTACACAGTATTTTGATTTTCTCTATTCTGTGAACGTTTTGCCTTAATTTGTCACTGAATAAATGGAGAGTTACTATGCTAGCATTCCGAACCTTGGAAATTGCCTTTGTTTGGCCTTCTATCAATTAGGGTTGGTTGCCTCCATGAGGAATAAATGCTCTTACAAGGGCATATAAACAGTGAATCCACCACCATGTAAGGTCTTTGGTCTAAGAGAGATGGAAAAATGACCATCCTTATGTAAAAATACTGATATTATTAAAATGATTAAATTATCCAGAAATCATGTTTCTCAAACCTTTTTAAAAGCCACAATCCCTTATGAAGAGCGCAACATAGGTGACTATATGGCTCAAAAAAACTAAGCAACACATCACCCACCCTTATATGTAATATTACATTAACATCCCATAGGTAATATTCCTTAAACATTGTCAACCACCTTAAAAAAGCAAGGAGTGGACTACATGTTCATATCTCTTCTTTTGAGTCAAGTTCAGACGTTCATTTCATCTTCCTCTTCAAGATAAGCTTCCACATATCTGTTTTCTATCTAGTTCTCATGACTTTTGAAAGCACAAAAAATGTTCAATTTAATCATTAGGGTCATCAGCAGAGATTAGGGGAAATTCTATCTTTCCCTAGTTCTCCCTTTGTCCCCCAAAGGGATAGATTTGATATTGGTAAGCCAGATTGGTGGCACAGAAAAGGATTTCAAAGCAATGAGGGTTGTGTCCCATTTCCTACTTTGCTTTCAACTTAGCCCATGTCCCTAGTATAAAGTTACCACATGTACAACTGCAACTAGGGTGAACTGACTGAAGTTTTTACCAATGTGTTTCAGTACTGAATGGGAGTGTACTCATTCCCTTGTGGGGGACTACCACAAAAGAATATGAACTGCCATCCCTGTGCCTTGTAACTTATGTTGATCTTCTGTCTCCCTGGGTTTCTAAGGGGGTTTTATGGGAATGTGGGTCGTGTGGTTTGAGGAAGGATAGAAATGAGTCTCACTGCTCTCTCTCTGTTCTTTCTACTGCCCATTCTGCCATCAATGAGCTTTTTCTTTTCCTAATTTGGAAAAAATAGTTATTCCTCTGATCAAATATTCTGGACTACTAATGTTATTGCTTTATTATTGGTGCTTGTTGAACTTTATCACATGATATAATCATAAAAGACTGCCTCCTGCCATTTTAACATGAAAAAAGAAAAAAGAGGTTTAGTGATTAGCTCTATATTGTAAAATTTTTAAAATTTTTTTTAGTGACAAGTCTGGTTTCATTTTCAATCTTCTTTGCTAAAAACAAATAAAACCCACAAACAAAACAAACAAAAGCCAGAAACTCCTTCATTTATTACTGTTGTAAATGCCTACTCAAATAAAAATGGATGGTAAAAAGCCCAGGGAACAGAAATATTTTTCAAAATTAGCCCTTAAACAATTATCCTGCTTGAGAAGTCTTGACCTTCAGGTAATCTATGAGATTGATTTTTATAGTCAATATTTCTTTCATCAGTTTCCAGAAGCCAGTTGTCTTAGAGGTATTGTTTTGTCCCATAATAAAGTACCTCATGAGACCTTGTTATAGGCACCAACAGTATTTCCAATCACTAAATTAGTTTTCTTACTAAGACAAAGCATTAAATTGCTTAATCTGTCACTTAGTTGGAAATGTTCCTTGAAATACTTTAGAAGAGTAAAAGAAAATTTGTTCTAGAGATAAAGGATGGTTCTTTTAAAGGCTTTTTTTTTTTAAAGCTAAGCATATTTAAATTTATACATATATATGTACACATATTTACATATGTGTGAGTCCAACACACACATTGTATACATAGTTCATTTATATGTTAATTGCAATACTGTACCCAATATTTCTTACTATACAAAGACAAAACACTAAATGAACATTATTATGATACTCTAAACATCTTCACCAAGTGATCCTATGAAACAAATCACTTTTTGAAGAAGCATCAGATTCTCTCTCATTAGCTTACTCTTTGTGATGTGTGTACATTTGTCAAGTATATTGTTTAAGGAAAATTTATTCCTGGACCAGTGGTAAAAGTATTTCTAATTATTGTAGAAAGACAGCTTTACCAAAAGTTAACTCATTTGATAATATATGAGGCAAACTTAATTAAGATGTCATGCCTTCATTTATTTATTCATGCATTATTTAAGTCACACATTCTCTCATTTAAACAATATTCTCTGAGAGCCTTCATTGAATAAGATACCATTTCAAGGAGTCTGGGTTATTGGGAGAGGGAGGGGTGGAAGAAGTAAGACATAGCCAATGAAAGGCTTGAGAAAGACAAGTACATTATGACATTGATGGAGGAACTGTTGATTTATCAATTATTCTGGAAAAGTTTGGGATTTTGATAATGGGATTAAAATATTCATAGCCTTTACCCTTATGCTTATATTTGAGGGAAGGGAGAAGCTTAAAAATAGAAATAAAGACAACATATGCATCCATATATTACTAGTAGCACTTCTCATTGTAGCAAAGAATTAGAAACAAAGTCTACCAAGATAAGCTAAATAATTGTGCTACATTAACATAATAGAATATTACTGTGCTCTGAGAAATGACAGCTAAGGAGAATAATGAGAAGCATGCAAAGACTGATTCAAAGTGAAGTAATAAACAAAAACACAATATATACAATGACTGTGACAATATTCATGGGGTGGGGAGAATAGTGCCAACCACAATAAATACAACTGAAAAACAATAGCCCAATTTGACCCTAAACAGAAAATGGATATGTGTGTGTCTGTGTGTATACATATATGAACACATGTGTATACCTCCTCCTCTTCTTTAAAGAAATTTGTGAAATTACAAGTACAGACCATGAAATTCATTTTCAGACTTTTTTTTAAATTTGTGATTTATCTTTGTTGAATTGTTTCCTATTCTGCTTTCCTTTTTATTCATTGTTATATAAAATGGCCCTCTGGATGTTCAAGGAAGAGAAGGAAATAATATGAAAAAACATATTTCCAAAATGTATTTTGGAAGATAGAGCAATTATATTCAAGGATGAGTTCTTGAGGGTGGATTACAATAGTATTCATCTTTAAATTAACAAAGATTACTAATATAGGAATCAGTAATCCAAAGAAAAGTTTTGATGTTGATGGTTATTATGTTTATTACAACTTTGGTTTGAACCTGAGATTTCACGTATATCAGGAACTATTATTTTATTTTATTTTTTGTCAATTTCTTCTATTAATGCTGCCTCATGACTTATCTCTACCTTATGGTCTTAAGACACTTAGAGGTTAAATGATTGTACATGGTCATACTGGTCATATGTTTGTAGTATTCTTTCCAACAAGTCTCACACTCACTGCCCTGACGGGAGGATAAGGGTCCAAGTGCTCCCTGAGCAATTCTGGGATTCATAGTCTTCTCCCACAGGAAGAGATTGAGGTATCGGCTGGCTTGCGGGGTTTCATAACTGGCAGTGGATTTTAACTCATTCTTTAAGAGACACAGGGACAAATGGCCACAGAGGAAGCCTCAACAGGGAGCCTGAGACACAGCTGAGACAGCGTTTGCTGTAGCAACTAGGGATACTTTGAGTGAGAACAGAGGGGGTGTGGGGCAGCCAAAGTCTCCCCTTGATTGCAACTTTGCTCACTGAACATCCTGCTGAGAGATGATAGAATGTTTCTTCCCTGGCTGAGAACCAAGTAGTAGGTGAAATTCCTCTTTCCTTTTTTCTCTTACATTCCATGTAAGACGGTCGATATTTAAACCACAAATCTCTTGTTACTCTAAGTAGAGCCTTTACTTTTATCAGTAATAATTTAAAGCTGGTTTTCTCTTGATAATGATAAGATCAATCATTTGTTATGAGTCCTATATATTTGCAAATGATTTCATAGAATACAAATGATAAAGAATGAAGAGGTTAGGCTTCACATATGTTTTAAATATTTCAAAAGCTAAACCTGTCCTAATGATCAGACATATTTTGATCTGGGGCATGGGAGCATTGATGATACTATTAACAGCCTGTCTTAGGCTCCCCCAAAAAGCAGAGGAAAAAAATCCACGTTGAATGAAAGCTATTATTTTGCCTCTGCTCTGAATTGAGCTGCTGCTCACATGCTGGGACCTCTGATGAGGCTCTGGCATGTTAAAGATGCAGAGACCAAAAGGAGGGTCACACCTAACTTGGTTACTTTGGGAAAATTTTAAAAAATATGATGTGGGGTATTGTACAATGGATAGAGTTCTGCATTTGGGTCCTGGAAGATCTTAGTTCAAGTCTTGCCTCAAACATTCCCTTTGTATCTGGGCGTAGATAGTTCAGCTATGTGATTTCTTTTTTTAATTTTTTTTTTCATTTATACTTTTCAATATTCATTGCCGCAAGATTTTGAGTTACAATTTTTTCTCCCCATCTTTCCCCTAGCCCCACTCAAAAATAACAAGCCTACTGAATACTCTTTCCCCCAATCTGTTCTCTCTTGTATCCTCCCCTTCACCATCCTAACTTTCTAGTAAGGCAAGATGGGTTTCTATATCCCAGTACCTGTATATCTTATTTCCCAGTTGCATGTAAAAAGTAAATTTTTAAACATTTGTTTTTTTAAACTTTGGGTTCCAGATTTTTTTTTCCCTTCTTCCCTCCTCACTCACCTTCACTGGGAAGATAAGCACTTCAATATAGATTGTATATATGTAGTTACCAAAATCATTTCCATAGTAGTTATATTGTGAAAGACTAACTATACTTTCCTCCATCTTTTCAAAAATGATTGCTTCTAACTAACCTCTCCCCGTGTCTGCCCTCCCTTCTATCCTCCCACTTCTTATCTCCTACCTGCCTATTTTCCTGTAGGGCAACATACCCAATTGAGTGTGTATGTTATTTCAAATGTAGGGTAAATTCAATGAAAATCAGGTTGTCCCATTCCCTTTCACCTTTCTGCACTTCCCCTCCACTGTGACAGTTTTCTCTTACCTCTTTTATATGACATAATTTTCCCTATTCTGTCTCTCCCTATCTCCTCTCTTTATATTCTTCTCTCTCCTCTTAATTTTATTTTTCTAAATATCATCCCTTCCTATTCATTTGATCCTGTGCCCCTGTTCTAAGTATAACTGTACCCATATATACACACACTCACATATGTATTCATACACACATATACCTTTCTGTATATACATATATATTTCCTTCAGGTATCCTCATACTGAGAAAGTCTTATGAGTCACAGTGATCATTTTTTCCATGTGGGAATATAAATAATTCACCATTAATAAGGTCTTTTTGATTTCTTTTTCCTGTTTACCATCTCATGCTTCTCTTGCTTCTTGTATTTGAGAGTCAAATTTTCTGTTCAGCTCAGGTTTTTTCATCAAGAATGCTTCAAAGTCCTTGATTTCATTGAATGACCATATTTTTCCATGTAGCATTATACTCAGCTTTTCTGGGTAGGTGACTCTTGGTTTTAGTCCTAGCTCCTTTGACCTTTGGAATATCATATTCCAAGCCCTTTGACCCTTTAATATAGAAGCTGCTAGGTCTTGTGTTATCCTGATTGTGTTTCCACAATACTCAAACAGTTTCTTTCTGACTGCTTGCAGATTTTCTCCTTGGGAGAAACTCCCTGGGAACTCAAGAATGTGGCTATAATATTCCTAGGAGTTTTCTTCTTGAGGTCTTTTTCAAGAGGTGTTTGGTGAATCCTTTCAATTTCTATTTTGCCCCCTGGTTCTAGAATATCAGGGCAATTTGGCTTGGTACTTTCTTGAAAGATGGTGTCTAGGCTCTTTTTGTGATTATGGATTTCAGATAGTCCAATCATTTTTTAATTGTCTCTTCTGGATCTATTTTCCAGGTTAGTGGTTTTTCCAAAGACATACTTCACATTGCCTTCTATTTTTTCATTTGTTTGGATCTATTTGATAGTATCTTGCTTTCTCATAAAATCATCAGCTTCCTGTTGCTCCAATCTAATTTTGAAGGAGTTATTCTCTTCAGTTTATTTTTGACATTCCTTTTCTATCTGGCAAATTAGGCTTTTTTAAGCATTCTTCTTCTCATTGGCTTTTTGGGCTTCTTTTGCCATTTGAGTTAGTCTATTTTTTAAGGTGTTATTTTCATCAGTGTATTTTTGGGTCTCCTTTAACAGGCTGTTGACTCCCTTTTCATGATTTTCTTGCATCATTCTCATTTCTCTTCCCAATTTTTCCTCCACATCTCTTACTTGATTTTTAAAATGCTTTTTGAGCTCTGCCATGACTTGTAATCAGTTCATATTTTTCTTGGAAGCTTTTGATGCAGGATTTCTGACTTCTATCTTCCTCTCACTCCATGCCTTGATCTTTTTTGTCCCCCAAAAAAGATTCTATCATCTGTTTGTGCTTTCTCTGTTTGCTCATATTGGCAGCCAATTACTTGACTTTTGAACTCTTTGCCACAGTAGAACTCTGCTTCCAGAGTAGAAAGGGCTATGTCCCAAATTGCTGGGGTTTTTGCAGCTGCCAGAATGATTAGATGGGCACCCTCTCTACAGCCCCCCCACACTTTGGCTTGCTGGTCACACACCCCAGTATCACTACCCAAAACCACAATCTGGATTGAAGCAGATCAAAGCAAAAGCTATTACCCTCTTAATGATGGCTTGTCCCCCCTACAATCTGCAAGGCAGGAGTTCTGAAGCAGTCACATGGCAGCGGCTGCACTCACTCTGCCTCCTCCACTTCTCAGTGTGCGGGTAGTGGCCAGACCATACTCTTCTATCTCCCCCTGCACCGACAATGTTCCATATTGACCTTTTACTTTATCTTTGGCATGTATAGATTGAGAAATCTGGAAATCATTATAGCTGCTGGTGATTTACTCTCATGAAGTCTGCTCCAGTCTTGGCTGGTTGCAACTGCCCTGGGCCTAAAACCAGGCCTCAAGCAGGACAGTGTTCCACTCTCAGTGAGCTATGATGGATTCTTCTTGCAGGCATGCCAGGCTTCCTTTGTAACAGTAATTAATTTAGCAGGTACTTAGCCCTTAAGTAACAGAGGGTATGAACTCTGTCTCCTGTTGCTGACATGGCGGGGGGGGGGGGGGGGGAGGGTTGGCTGACACAGGAGGCCAGTGTGTGTTTTTAAGGAGAGCTCCAGAGGACAGACAGACAGAGAGTCAAGAATGTTCCTGGTGGCTCCTGGTAGAGGGAGCAGAATTGTCCCAGCATCTGGGAGCTGGGCTGCTGGACTGAGAACTGAGTTAGAATTTTCTTGACAGAGAGGGAGAGTTTCTCTCTCAGCATCTGGAAGCTGACTGAGAGCTGAGCTGAAGTTTTCTTCAGACCAGAATCTGGTGAAGGCTGAAGTGGATGCTTACTGGAAAGCTGAGATTTCTACTGGGTCCTAGCACCAGCCAAACTGCTGGAGGACTGAAGAAGCATTACTGGGATAAGGCTTTGTCTGTGGCTTGTTAGATCCTTGAGTTCCCAGCAACAGAAGTTATGAAGCTTTTGAGATGTGCTAGACCCTGTGAACTTTGGTGTTTGCCAGGTACTGCCATGAGGACTGGACAAGGACTGTCTGCCTCTGAATCCAGGTGGGTTTTTGGTGGATTCAGGTAGGAGCTGGGACCATGGAAGAGGATTCAGGGAAGCTGAGAGACCACCCTGAGTCAAGATGAAGAAAAGGCCTATTCTTGGATATTGAATGAGTTTGCTAGACATCGAGGGGTGGAGGGTTTGTGTAATTTTCTAATGATTATATTTAGTGACTGATTGCTAGATAAGTGATAGATTAAATTAATCTATGATTGCTCCATGAGTAGAAGATTGATCATTGTATTATAAGATGACTGAATGACTGAGTGAGGAGACAAACCTCCCAAAGGAAACCAGATGATTATTCTTCTGTTCTTTGTTGTAAATACTGAGGCCACTGCAGTGAAAACTAGGTGGTCATTCCAATGTTAAGCTGTTGTGAACACTATATTGTGATTTTCTGTGATAAGATGTAATGTTGTGAATATAATATTGTGATTTTTTGTGAATGTTTGCCTTGATTTTTAATGGAATAAATGGAGTGTTCACTATAATGTGGAGTCATAACCTTAAAAGCCGTTCACACTAACATTCTTTTGGGAAGCTGCTTGTGCATGGCGTTACATCCTTTGGGGGAGATTTGTTTCTCTCTGTCTTTTTGTGGGTTCTGTAGCTCTAAAGTTTGTTTAGAGTCATTTTTTTCTGTGTATTGGAGGAGGTGGAAGCTGGAGCAGCATGGAAGTGGTGTTTCTACTCTGCCAACTTGGCTCTGCCCTGCTATGATTTCTAACAGGCAACTTACATTTGTTCAGTTTCAGTTTCCTTACTCATAAAATGAGCTTAATAATGGCACCTATCTCACAGCATGGTTCAGGGGATCAAATGAGATAATATATCTTAGTTATTGTGTAAATCTTAAGTCATTACACAAATTTTAGCTATTGTTATTGTTTCCCCCTTTCTTTTGGGGTAGTACAAGCACTTCTCAGTCAGTCTTTACCCTCTATAGTGACATCTGATGTTTTCTTTCTTTCTTTCTTTCTTTCTTTCTTTCTTTCTTTCTTTCATTCCTCCCTTCCTTCCTTCCTTCCTTTCTTGCTTCCTTCCTTCCTTCTTTCCTTTTTTTCCTTCCTTTCTTCCTTTTTTTCCTTCCTTCCTTGCATATTGCCACTCTAACAGAATTTGAGGATAATAAAGTAATTGTATTCAATGTGACTTTTCATTAATAGCCTCTCCCTTCCATTTTTCTTCTTTTTAGTGCACAGTTACAATATGCTTTAGTGGCTCATCAAGTTCAATTCCTCACCTTTATTTAGGATTATGCTTGTGTCTATCCCAAAATTAAATATTTCCATTGCCAGAGAATAAATTCTAGTACTAATCTATACTCCTACACATGGGAAGCTAGGTTGCATAGTGGATAGAGTTCCAGATCTGGATTCATGAAGATTCATCTTCCTGAGTTCAAATCTATCCCCAGATACTTGCTAGATGTGTGACACTAGGCAAGTGACTTAACTCTGTCTCAGTTTTTTCATGTGTAAAATGAGCTGGAAAATGAAGCGGTGAACCATTCTGTTATCTTTGCCATGAAAACCCAAACTGAGTCACAAAGAATTGGACATGACTTAAAAATGACTGAACAGCAACTCCCATATATAATTACCTCCAGAATAATAAAATTAATAGAACCATGATCTCAGAGTTGTGCCCCATCCCCAATCAACACTAATGGGAGAATTATCTAAGAAAACTATTTTTTTGTGTGTGTAATTTTTTTTTATTAAATTCTTTATTAAATTTTTTTGAGTTACATCTTTTCTCCCCGTCTTTCCCCCGCCCACCACCCCAAAACAGCCATCCCAGTATTTCCCCCCTCCCCCAGTCTATTCTCTCCTATGTC